>OOFH01092962.1:12755-24768 GCA_900323355.1 Merlangius merlangus
GCATAATTACTGCGGAATTGGCTGTTATGCATGCTTTCTACTTCAGGCCTTACCTGTATGGCATGCAGATACAGTTAAAACAGGCAGTGCATCTCTGAAACCGTTTAGTCATTGAAGAAGCTAGAGGGCCAAGTGGCTCACTGGCTCCAGGTCTTACAGGGGTACGACTTTGTCATAGGACACAGACCGGGGACACAGCCTGGTAACGTCACAGTGCCTTTGCAAAGCCAAAGCTTGTTGCTGTGGTGACAAGCTGGGTGGCCATGAGCCGGGGATGGGGGTCCCAGAGACTGTTCACATACTGAGAGGGGGGATGGGTACATTTGTTGGGTGACCCAGCGTCTTGATGGTGGAGTTGGCCTCGTGGAGGCTAAGCAGCTCCAGGAGGAGGATCCGGAGCTGGCTCCAGCAATGGAAGCACTCCGGCTTAGGGATAGACCCCCAACTCACATGAACTCTCCCTCCTCCCACACCTGCTCTGGGCGTGGGACACGTTCAGGCTGGAGGATAGCGTCTTTTTTAGGGAGTGGCAAGCGGGGCTGGACAAGAAGAAGTTCCACATGACATTATCAAAGAATCTGATGTTATTGCGAAGCCAGGAGAGACTTATATGATGGTTTATCACAGACCATCATGTTCTCTAAACCTGACAGTGAATACGTTTCTAATTTAGTTAGTTTCTGAAGAATTATTCGATGTAGGCTACAAGTCAAGTCAGTATAGGAGTTACTAATTAAATACAGGTTTACTAGCCAAGAGACCATCCAAGTTTTCCTTAGCTCCTATGACAACCCTAGGGCATAAGTCCTCGATAACTTACATATTATGTTTACACGTGCTGCACGCGGATTGCACAAAAGGGTTCAAAATCCAATTAACGGGTTGAGGTCAGAGAGGCTGAGCAGCAGCTCCTCTGTGATCACATGTCGTCGAGGACCCGGATCACGGCCCGGGCATCCGAGTGCTTTTTTCAAAGTGAGATGGATTTTATGGCGGATCATTACGCGCAGAAGGTGAGCATTATAATACTGTTATATAGGAGCATTGGGAATGACAGCCGTATATTTGCTGGCCGATTTATTACATATAGGCCTGTAGGTATACTTGACTTAGTGTGTAGATGGCAACAAGTCTATGCACGCATCTTACGTAACCCGCCGCAACCCAAACGCCAAGCTTCATAAAAAGGATAGGCTACTAAAGAAAAGTTAGAAGAAAAGTTAAAGGGTATAATACACGTGAATTCATATTCTGTTTGGTTGCGTCTCGGAAATTCTTCATAAATAGGCTACCATAGTAGTACTGATATTTCCTACCTACCGGAGTTCTCCCATGTAACCCCCCTGTTCTGGGACCTCCACTGGCTCCCTGTAGTAGCTCGCATCGGTCCTGGCATACAGTCGATGGAACTGCCCCTGCCTACCTCCAAGCATTGCTAAAGCAACACCCCTCGATCCCTCCGCTCAACTACCTCAGCTGGACGTCTGGTACCGCCATCGCTAAGAGCTAAAGTAGTAAAGGTCGATCAGCAAAATCACAACTTTTCTCGGTTTTGGGTCCTCAGTGGTGGAACGAGCTCCCTGCCGTTCTCAGGACCGCAGAGTCGCTCACTATCTTCCGAAAAAGACTCAAGACTCACCTGTTCAGAGTCCACCTCGACTCTGCATAGCCACCCTCCACCTTCTGCCACTGGTTCTCTTTGAATAAAGTAGGCTACTACCATTCCATGATAAACTGCGACCATTCAGTAATATTTTGCATATGTTGTCACGTTGTGTTCTAGTACCAAGAGGATGGCTATGTTGTCATGGACGGGCTCCTGTCAGCAGAGGAGTGCGACCAGCTCAGATGCAGAATGGCAGAGATAGTGGATGGGATGGATGTCCCGGAACATTGCCGTATCACCTTCTCTACCGATAACGACCAGCTGAAAGACCAGGTATAGCCTAGAGAACCCGATGGGAAGGCTACTCTTACTTTACGTTCGCCATTCAAATGTCCCTCAAGTGTGGCTGCCTTAAACCATATGCTGAACCACTTTGCTCATATGCTTGCGTTGTGCGGTGAAAGAGGCAGGTAAATACCCTTTCAGTTCGCTGTCCTTTTTTTTCATGTACCCCTATGTATAGAGCTACACAACAGTGTAAACATTTGACTGTCGGCTGTAGCCAGTGTTGCCAGATTGAGCCGGATTTTCCGCCCAATCTATCAACCCTGGCTTCAGAGACTCATACACATGGTCCCCTGACCCAGTGTTCCTGTCCTAGGGGAATGCTGATTATTTCCTCACCAGCGGAGACAAGATACGTTTCTTCTTTGAGAAAGGCGTTTTTGATGACAAAGGTAGGCCTATACAAGTATTGACAATATGAATTTGTAAAAAAAAAAGACGTATATTGCCCAATTTATATTTATGCTCAATTTACAGGTGAATTTACAGTTCCGCGAGAACGTTCTTTGAACAAAGTCGGTCATGGTAAGGAGGATACCAGATGTATGCGCATCTCTTTGAGAGAAGATGTTTTTGCTTTAGATGAACATGATTCATTCTGATCCCCTCCAGCCCTCCATGCTCAGGAGCCTTTGTACAAAAAGATGACACACTCGCCCCAGGTCCAGGTTAGGTGAACTACTAATTGAACTCAATCATCACAAATCTGTAAAGAAAATACCCTTGTTCGTATCAACAGTGTGTATTAAATGTGTATATCCGCCACAGGGAATTGCTAAGAAGCTCGGTCTTCAAAGCCCCGTGATTCTACAAAGCATGTACATTTTTAAGGTAGGAAACACTGTTTACTAGTGCATTTGCATCATGGATTCTGCCTAGTGTACTTATTACTTATTGTTGAATGAATTATTGAACTGCACCATTTTCTGTCTCATCTCCATTCAAGCAACCAGGGATTGGTGGAGAGGGTAAGCATTATTCACCTCAAACTTATTGAAATTAAGATGTGAAGTGACGGACTAAAGTTGACGTAGTCCTTCCCTTCAACAGTGCACTTTAAGGTTTAAGGTCATACAAGAATCCGATAGATAAAGACACTATCGACTAAAGACAAGGACCAATAGAAAGCAACCAAAAGAAAACAAACTAATTGATATGGAGCAACAGACTGTAATTTCATCCATAATATTGGTCATTGTATTCACAATGTTGGCATTGATGGGGCTCTGTGGATTAGATGTCATGTTATACTTTTCCTACTAGTATCTAACTTCAACCATCTGTCCCAATAGAGCAAGTAACCAGTATATATTTTAGATTCTGAAATATATAGTACTAGTATATGCATTATAAGTAGAACAGGGTTTCATTTGTCAGGAATAATTATATCTCACACACATCCTAATTAACACCATGAAGTGGACCAGAACACCATAACAGAGGTTTACAAAACTTTTATACAACTTATATACAACTTTGAATGAGTGCCTAGTGACGGTGTGGTTGTGTGTGTGACTCCCAAGTGACTCCTCATCAAGACGCTACGTTCCTGCACACCACCCCGCTGGGCCGGGTGATGGGCCTTTGGGTCGCCCTGGAGGACGCCACTGAGGACAATGGCTGCCTCTGGTTCATCCCTGGGACGCACAACAGTACGTTCTCCTCCTACTCTTTCATCTCGTATTAACATCACACATATTGTAGCAAAAAAATCTTCACACACACAACGCATACACTGGGTCACCTAGCCTGAGAAGGACTAATATGGAGGGAGACACTCTAGGCCAGGTGTCTGTCTGTCTGGCCATTCGTCCTGTTTTGGGAATTCGGGAACCACGTCAATCATAACTGGGTAGAATAAAAGGTCATCCAAACTTTTATTCTACCAATAACGGGCCTGGTAACGGGCAATAACGGTACAATGAAAACAACCAATAAACTAACAACTATCCATAAAACAAACAAACAACGATCCGAGGCCTCAGATGAGAGTTCCCCTTGCGTGCATAGGAAATCTACCCTGCATAGGAAATCAACCCTGCATAGGAAATCAACCCTGCATGGGAGATCACCCTGTGCCCCTCCAAGAGGTGCACAAGCTAAAGTCTGACGCATTGACTAAAACGAGGAGTCCTTATACCTTTTCTGTCAGGATTCTGAGGGCAGCCGAGCCCCCCAATAAAACTAAAGCATTTGTTAACCAGATGGTAATGTATCGATTGTTCCTCAATGATAGTGGTAAAAAGGGGTCGTGGCCGTGCCCCATCAGTTGGATCCCTGGCCTGCCCCTTCTTCCCCCGTGGGGGTCAGGAAAACAGCCTCTCAACACATCCCCCGAAGGGGTTCCCTGGCAGGCTCATTCCAACAAATATAGAGACACAGAATGTGAAAATAGATTTTTCCCGTCATAGTCCACAGTTACAGTCCACAGTTCGTAAGCAGTTGTCACACTAGTGCCAAGTCTACTTATTTTCTTTGTCTACTTCTGTTCTTCCTTTCTTACCACACTGTTGGCGATTCAGTTTGCCGACCTTGCAACCAATTCCTCTCTACCGGCAGTTTCTTTGGTTCTGGTATATAAGCCTCCAGGCTTCATTAGCCAGATTATCCCCAGGTGTGCTACCTCTAGGTTTGGTAGGGTAGGACTCTGTCCTCCCAGAATCCTCCTCTCCTAGGTCCTTATGAGAGTGGCCTCTGTTCCACAACCAGGACAACAGATACCACACCCACACTCACACACACACACGCATACATATATACATACATACATGCATACATCTTATATACATAAGACCTGAACAATCTAATCCTTATTTTTCTTTCTATTCACTGAGGTGGTATTTCTCGTCGTATGGTGCGGACCCAAGAAGGCTACCCATTGACAGATTTTGTTGGCCAAGAACAGGCCTACGATGACGATAAATTCATTCCCGCCCCAGTGAAGAAAGGTACTCTAGACCGCTTTCTTGTTCTTTACAAGGATGCAGTATTTTGTAGACGGGTTAGCCGGGGACATTAAGTGCCCCTTCTGGACAGGCTGTCTCTGTAGCGGTTGGAGTTAAATACTAATCTGTGTACAGTTACTGTTAGATAAGAAACTTGAAACATTAAACCTTATTAAAGATCTTTCACATGCCTAAATGTGGGTTTTGAGATTGGTTATGGTTATGACGTGAATCACCTCCTCTGAGTGTGTCTGTTCCTCCACATCATGAGTGGAGCGGTGGTGTTTTCTCAGTGGGTTTTAACAGCCCTGGTTGGTTCAGGTGGGGTGGTGCTGATCCACGGGCAGGTAGTGCACCGCAGTGCGCCCAACACCTCCGACAACTCCCGCCATGTTTACACGTTCCACCTGATGGAGACGGAGGACACTCTCTGGAGCCCTGAGAACTGGTGAGACACCCTTCAAGAGGGAGACATTTTAAATCAGGTCTCACAAGGCGTGGCGGTCTTTAAAGAGCCTCGTGGACCATCCCGATCTCGCAAGTTCACATTCTGACTGTGCCTAATGTTGCTCTGTCCCTTTTTAAGGCTCCAGCCCACAGAAGAGCTCCCTTTCCCCGCACTCTACACCACATGAAGGATCACATGGCATATAGCTTTCTTTTCCTTATGTCATGGCTGCGTTCAAGCTTCCCAGTGGTCTGAGAAAGCGCCAACTTGCCTGCACATTATGTTGTCACGTTATTACATGGTCAGGTTTAAGTCCGATAAGTCAGTCTACTGGGAAATATATCCTATATGTCTATCCTTATTCAACGGTTACTAACAACTACACACTGCATTCTACGTGTCGGCGATGTGATCCACTTAAATCTTCAGAAGAGAGGAAAAAAAAGTCTTACTGGTGTACTTTCTAAGCTAAGATTCACCAATTATATGTTCGATTGTAATGGACACTGAAGACCTTTTGTACCAAATACCTCTAATAATTGTTAACAATTAATATTGTCCTTTTTTTTTGGGATTATATATATTGGTTTATTGAATCCAAACAAACTGCCTGTTTTGGAAGGAACACCTGAAACGTACAACACACTATTTTCTCAGCTTGGATATTTCATCCATTTTCTTAAAATGTCCACCCAAATGTCCACCCCTTTTTTGCTATTGGAGTGCAAAACAATCAATCTTGTTGAAATAAAACGGCGCAATCTTGATTTAGGTGGGTCGCACATTTTGATCCTGAAATATCATTTTGATATTTCATGCATTCTGACATGAGTCTTTGCGTCCATTAATAAGATGGATGTTATCCAACTATTTAGAATCAGATTAAATTTCAAAAAGAAAAAACATTTCAGCATTATCTTTAATAATGCAATGTACATGCAATACTAACTTTAAGAAAACAAAATGTAAAGATGAAGGAATTAAATCTACCATACCATACTGATAATGTTTTACCGTAGAGTTGAGAAAATACAAACATTTTACAGGTAAAAAATAAAATAAAATAAATCACATCTTGCTGGTAAGAACCATCATGTCAGCCTTACAGAATAATGCAAAATAAACCTGGGAGAAGAGGCCATATGACGAATCAGATATTTCTAAGAAATATATTTTCAATCAAAAATAAATAAATAAATAAATCAAAGAATTGTGGGTGAAACAGGCCATTGTTTGTGCAAACGTGGGACCCGTCAGCTCAACATTAAGGAACAGCATTGAGTTTTAAGGAATTGTCTCCACATGAAAATTTAACATTAGGCTCATAGAAAACGCTCAACAAAATTTACAGTAGGCTTGTTCTGTATTTAAGTTTCATACAGAATTTCACATCTTGGTGTCATGCAAGAGCAGAATTTGTCACCATGTGCCAACAACTCACATTCTTACAGTTGCTGGACGGCTTCTTGACAAACTTGCCATGCTTTTCAACTACCGCCTCAACAGCACTTTATATGGTGCAGAAAGCAGTGTCCATAAGGCTAACCAACACCATCTGTACGCCCATCACCAGAGGCAAAACTATCATACCTTCTAGAAAGGTTCATCGTAGAAAGACATTTCTAGAAGCTTGATTTTAAATAATGTTCTTCAAAGGCTATACAAAGGCATGTATCCATTTGCAAAAAATTACATACAAGAGAAAACAAAGACGATCGAAATGTTTGACTTAGAGACTGTCCCGTCCATCTGCCCATTGTTGCATACATGAATACTATTGTTATTTTGTTCAAACCTCGCTTACAAGTCCACATTTGTTTGTGTTGGTGTCTCTTATAATAATAGGAACCAAAGTGACCAAAGATATGAATATCACAGACCCCATAATGAACAAAGAAATTGATCATGTTCAACATCCTTTCTTGAAACGAACATCTCCACCCGTGGCAAGTGATTTGAAATGGATTTTGATCTAGGCAAAAATGGACATGCTGATGAAACATCTGCAGCTTTACCAAATAAAAAGGCAGAGGTGTTGTTCTTAGTCTTACTAATTAAGCAGGATTACCATGTTATCATTACCGTTTGTCCACGCAGGTAATCCCAATACTTTTTGTGTGATTGATCGGCCCTACCCTCCCTATCCCAGTTAAAGGGAACCATTATTGTTTGATCAATACCAATTTCCAATTTTTTTACTCTCCTTCGATATATTGAAAAGTAACGCATCCTATTATAGAGGTCAGAAATCAAAAGATGTCAAAAATCCCATTAGTTATTATTCAGCCATATTATTATTAGTATCATTTAGCCCCCGACGGTCCCTGATCAGAGCAGCAGCAGGATGAAGAGGTAGAGGGGCAGGAAGAGGTTGTCTATTTGGGAGGTGTACGCCTCCAACATGGCCACCAGTGTGATCGAGCCCACGATCCACGAGTAGGTGGAGTTCAGATTGATGCTCCCGTCAAAGATGAGGAACACGGCCACTGCGATGATCTGGGCGAACACGGACGTGGCGGTGCCCTCCATGGTCTTCTTGGTGCCGGGCCATCGGAACTCTCCCATGGTGCTGCCGAAAACGGACGCCACCGTGTCTCCAACTCCTACGGCCAGCACCCCGGCATATGGCACCAGTCCTCCGGCGCCCGGTAATATCCCTTTAGGGGCACACGGGCCAGGGTACAGCCATATGGGTAAGGACATGCCCAGGAGCAGGTAGACGTGCGTGAGGATCAGAGGCCCAGAGTCCCGCTCGTCCAGGAACAAGGTGAGGAGCTGCCTCAGGAGCTGCCCCATGGGTCGGATGCGGAAGTACCGCACGTACTCCATCACCAAGAACAAGGCCAGGCACCCCACTGAGGCCACGTGGAGGAGCTGCCGGTCGTATAGCAGCCCTGGCACATAGGTGGCCACAATGATGAGGTGGAAGTACTTCCTGACGATGGTGGAGGCCTGGTGCTTCTTGGAACCCGACTGGCGCTTGTAGTTCTGGTGCAGCACCACGCAGGTGGCTATGCTGGCCAGCAGCAGCCAGTAGCCCAGGAGGCACATCCTCTTCTCGTTTAAAGTCACAAAGTCTACCAGCCACATGATGGGGTGGCGGCCGATGAACAGCGCCAGCCACGGCATGAGGATCCCCAGCGCCAAGACGGCGGTCATCATGTGGAAAAACAGCGAGGACACCCATGTTTCGGACTCCATGAAGCAGAAGAGCAGGGCGAAGAAGACCCCCAGCAGCAGCGAGCCCACCACCACCACCGGAAGGAAGTAGTTGATGGGGTCGCCCTTGGCCTCGGACAGGCTCAGGGAGCGCTTGATCAGCTGGTTCACGATGAAGCTGATGCCGCCAACGATGAGCAGCGCCTCCCCAGGGGTGAAGCAGCGCGGCAGCAGGTACAGCACGATCAGGCAGAGGTACACGAAGATCAGCAGCACCTCCAGGACCTCGATCACCTCCGACACCGTCAGGGTCTGCTTGGTGGTGTACATGATGGCGGCCCCTGCCATACCTGCTATCACACACGTGTTGGTGGGCACCGGCCTCGTAACGCCCAGAGCGATGAGGGACAGGAACAGAGCCAGCATCATGCCGGTCACCGTGATCACCATGGAGAACCGCTCAAAGTAGACATACCCGGAGGCGGAGCATTTCTCCTTCAGCACCAGGCCAAGAAGGGGCATCACCATGGAGGCTGGGACAATGCCGCTGTTTGCCGTCGGTCGAAACTGGAACACGGCGCCGCCAGAGCGGAGCAGGCGGTCCCATTTGTGTTGAACGTAGAAAGCCTGGATGACCAGCGCTATACAGCACCAGGAGTGCTGGTTCCAGACCGACATGTGGACACACAGTACCATGGCCATGACCACAGAGGACTCCACCAACACCGGGTTGACCTCCATGTTGGCAGAGTGGGTACGCACACAGGCACTGAAAGAGAGAGGGAGAAAGCGGAAGAGACTAGAAGGATGTTCTCGAACATGGAATGGTCATTAGCAGATGGCTCCTCTAGCGTGCATCCTTCATGTGTTGGTCTCTTCATTTACTGCAGATCACCTGTTAAAGACAAGTGTTACTCTCGTGGAAAAACGGCTTAAATCAAACGGCATTTACAAGATTTATAATAATGCTTACTTCAGCATTCTCCTCTTTACTGACAAACTGACAACGTGCGAGATATATGATCTGCGGGTCCATGAGTCATATTACCGAAGGATCAGTGAACTTTACACCTCTTGTCTCCTTCTCTGACATCAAATAAAACGATAAGATCAAACTCTCTTTTCAAACGAACAATTAAAAATGATACATTTAGTATAAAAGAGAGCGACGTTTTCTTTCTTCTTTCCTGTGTGATAGCTGCAACCTTTGTTCTTGCAAATAATAAAATGTGGGTAAGCTGTGTGCATTGTGAGACATTAAATATTGACAACGAGATCCATTGTCGTACACCCTGCAAGGCGAAAACGCACTGGTACTTAGTAACGTTAAAGCTTGATATTTTGCAAATCGATTTAGCCAAGCTAGCTTTTTTCTGCTGAAGTGGGGGATACTGCCCTGTCTAGGATGGTGCGACCCACGCCAGCATCAAGCTTACGTCAACATCCAACGAGGAACCTTTACAAAATACAACCATATTCGATGCGTTGCACGGGTTTGAATTCCATATGCATTAATATATAAAATACTTACAGCATGTGTGGACTGATACAAACGGCGATCTGACAGAGAGCGGTAGCAGCTCCTTGTTCGATCGCCAATGTGGTGTCATCTGGCGGTCCTCACACAGTGTTGCCAGATTGGGACAGATTTCCCACCCAATCTGGAAACTGGCTGCAGCGCTCTGAAGCCAGGGATGGAAACTCTCGCCCAATCTGGCAACACGGTCCTCACAACCAGCAGGGGGGGGCGTGTTTAACAGCCAGGTCACGTGGGGGACGCGTCATAAGAGGAGGGACCACAATAAATGTACCTATGTATTTGCATATAACACTTGTACATTAACTGTTTCAGAATACATTAAACCTTAGCTGGAAAACTGCAATGCATTACATTTTTTGAAAATCTTCTGAAAACTGTATTTGTCCAGTTTCCATTTTATGCGAAAAAGACAATCCGTTATTCCTGCTTATTTAATTATATTTGTGTATCTCACCCCATTCATTCATTGTGAATTCATTATTTATTTATCGTTGTTTTATATTTTTGTCTACATCACCTAACATAATGAATTGAGCTAAATCGTCAATGGAATATAATTGATATAAGGGGCATCCAAGGTAGAGACTTTCATCTCTACATATGTCTACAGTTTATGTTGGGTTTTAGAACAAAACGTGTGAATATATATTCTAACACCTATAAATAGCCATAATGAGTATCATTATTTTTATAGTACCCAGATAGTGAGCATAAGAGGAAAAGGAAACAGACAAAGGCACAGAGTAGAGGCACGCGGCGGAAACAGGAGGCCGACACTCAGCCAATCACACGGCGAGAACAGGAAACCGGAATCCGACGCTCAGCCAATCACACGGCGGGACCCAAGATGGCGGAGGCGGCCTTGTGTGTCAGGTAACAGTCCATATACTTAAAGTTTACCCTGGCCTTCTGTCAAATAACTTAACAAAGGGAAACTCAACTGTGAAGAATGCCTGATGTTCACAACCTCAAACTCGGCGTCTCCTTTTTATTAAAGTAACTGAGCGCTCCGTAGAGACCTCCCGGTCACCAGCAGCACGCTGACGTTAGGGTACCTTAGCTTAGCCCCAGCTCGCTGTTTGAATGGTTTCAGCGCGACTCAAAGCATCACAACCACTGCATGGCATCACTCACAACTCGGCAAAGAAACCCTGCTAACTGTCTCCATATAAGTATTGAAAACTTTACTAAAAGTGGAGTAAATGTATTCAGATGGAATAAAGTGGCCGATATTTCCGACCCACCGAGAGTAGCCGTGGTTGAGCTGTCCACAAACTGAACAAGATCTCTGAAACTTTAATCTAATTTTCCTTGAACACATGTTATATAATATAATATATTACGCCCTGCACTATAGCGTCTACTTTTCAAATATGGAATTCATGAATAACTCTATCCCAGTGGAATAGAGTCCGACGTGGTGCAGACAGGATATGTACAGTCATCTACTTCGGTATAGCAAGAGGACTTGTTTCTAAATGCTTGAAGTAACTGAGCCTCATCATTGTTGATCATCACTGAAGGACCCAATTATTTAGTGATTGCTTGCATCTCAGACTCCATGAACTACGGTTCAGGGAGATATGAAAATGAAATACATTTCAGTAAATAAGATTCAGCCCATAGGTATGTGTAGAACCGATTATACAATCCCCCCCAGAACACCGTATTTTTGATAACCACATAATTACAGTAAATGGTCTTCCCTCATGATCCAACACCTATGTCTTCTCACAGGAGTAGTCGGGAGCTATGGACAATTCTTCTGGGTCGGTCAGCATTGAGAGAACCGGTATGTGCTTTATTGATTTTTCTTACTATGATTTTGAACCGACAATCCAGGCCGCCTTGAATTGGTTCAATTGTATTTATTCATGTTAGTCTGTTTGGTGACCCACCAACCAAACCTATGGATTAAAACACGAGGAAACAACTTTTTTCCTTGATTTTTAATTAGAAACATTGACACC
>OOFH01092965.1:0-10986 GCA_900323355.1 Merlangius merlangus
ACGCACGCACGCGAGCGGTAATCGGGAGAGTTGGGAGAATTCCCTGTGGGCCGCCGTTAACGCGTCAACGGCGCAACCAATTCGATTTTGTCTATAGGGGACAACTGAGCGCCCCCTCCCGAAGTGGTACAGCCCAGGTCGGCCTTGAACTGCGATTGGTCAGAAAGACGTAACAGCTAATGACAACTTGAACTCTCATGCAGGTTATAACAGTGACCCACTGTTGCGGTGTCCAACACGCATAAAATCAGCAGCCTTTGGACAACAACCCACCATAACGACAGACGACAGGGTTTTTGGGGAAAACAAAGTTTTATGGTTGACATTGACAATGATCGTGAGGTCAGTCCGACATGACGATTGGTCTTTCTTTTACTTCTCAAACTACGTTACAATTGAATGTTCATCAGCCCGATTTTCAAATATTCTCGGAGGAGAAACCCTCCCGAACACCCGTTTTAAAAGCGCTCGAACTTCTGGGCTACAGCCCCGAATGTTTTCAATTGCTAGCGACGCTCCTCTTGTCATCCAGCGTGTTTGGAGGCGAGAGACGAGGAAAACCTTTTACAGTCTATGAGGAAAACAAATACACGCATGCACATAGCGATTTATCGAGGCCGTAAAAGTGACCGACTTCATTTTTATTTATCGTGCCATTAATTGATTTATCGATTATCGTCCCAGGCCTACGTTTAGCCCTTGTTGCTGGAAGCAGAGGAAACGTGTGGACGGTCTCCGCCTGCACAGTTCCAGGCAGGGGATGGGGAGTTCATCTTTTCTTTATGTTTCCTTTAAAGTTGTTCAAAGCAGTAAATGGTGTCTGGGGCGAGCCCTAAGTGATGGAAGGGATCATGAACGGAGGTGTGAGGCAGTGCAGCTCATCTTTCCATTCTGGGGTCTCACCTCTCTGACCTTTGACCTTCAGGCTCTTCTCCTCACACTCTGGACCCCATGGCGACCGGGCCCCGCTTGGCCCGCTTCCCCTTCCCCAACGGGCCCGTCCCCAACCCCTTACTCAACGACCTCCCCCACGACCACGACATGCTGCGGCACCCGCTGTTCGGTGAGTCCTCCCGCTTGGCACGTGGCTCCTCGCCCCACCCCCCCCTCCCTCCAGGCTGAGTGTGTGTGCGCTGTGCATCTTGTCTCGCTCCAGGCGTTGCGTATCCGCGGGAGATGCAGGGCCAGATGCCCCAGATGTCGGCCGCCCACCAGCTGCAGGCGATGCACGCCCAGTCGGCGGAGCTACAGCGCATGGCCCTGGAGCAGCAGTGGCTGCACGGGCACCACCACCTGCCCGGCCAGGAGGACTACTACAGGTGGGTGTCCAGCGCCGCTGGGCAGAGCGTTTGACCGACAGACGCTTAGTCGCTTTGCGTTTGCACCGGTACCGGCGCCAGTACCGGTATCTGGACTATATAAGTAAGCCCGGCGAACGCTGTTCGTACCTCGGCAGTTAAACGTGTTTTGTGTTTGACCGGGTGTTGTTTCAAGTTGGAGCTGTGTTGGTCTGCTTTGCATTAGGCGTTACTATGTCCGCGTGCTTTGTCTGTGTGTAGACCCCCATGCCTTCAGCTCTCCATGGGTGGTTCTGGTGCGCACCACTGGATCCAACTCTGACGTAGCGATGCGTTTCCCCGCTGTAACGGTTCCTGGTACAGAGCGGACGGAGGCAGTGTGGCAGTAAATGATACGAGTGTGCCACAGCGGTAGCTGTGCGATTGTCCTTGCACAAGCTCTCGCTCACACTGGCCT
Source organism: Merlangius merlangus (assembly GCA_900323355.1). Lineage (NCBI taxonomy): Eukaryota > Metazoa > Chordata > Actinopteri > Gadiformes > Gadidae > Merlangius > Merlangius merlangus. Next base: position 1,756 of record OOFH01092965.1, read on the forward strand.
TCCCTCCTCCTCCTCGAGACCAAAGCAGGCACATAAAGACCCACTCCCTGGCAGGCCTGATGGAGCAGGTGCCCCGCAATCAGACCCAATCAACCGGCACATCCGGTGTGCTCTAAACATGAGCCGTGCCCCACCTGCAGGCCAAACGCCGTGCTACCCCCCCACACCCGCCTGCTTTCTAAGGGTCCGTACCGTGTGGTACGCTCTCACCAAGCAGGGGCGCAGGGTTCCTTAGCATGGATAGGTTCTCCTTTGGTGGGCCCCCTGAACAGCATTGAGACCGGTGCTTACCTTACATGGTTCTGATAAACACGTTGTGTTACACTCTCACTACTGGCTGGGTCTCTCAGTCCTCATGGGTCTGTTTGGGTCTGTTTTCCCTCCTGCAGCCGTTTGAAGAAGGAAGGAGACAAGCCCTCCTGAAGAAGATGGGCCAGCCTCCACCCTAACAGATCCAGTATACAGATTAACTATACAGATTAACTAGACTCCACCCTAACATAATCCAGGATACAGGTGGGCCAGACTCCACCCTAACATAATCCAGTATACAGGTGGGCCAGACTCCACCCTAACAGATCCAGTATACAAGTGGGCCAGACTCCACCCTAACAGATCCAGTATACAAATTAACTATACAGATTAACTAGACTCCACCCTAACATAATCCAGGATACAGGTGGGCCAGACTCCACCCTACAGATGGGCCAGACTCCACCCTAACAGATCCAGGATACAGATGGGCCAGACTCCACCCTAACAGATCCAGTATCTAGTTGGTGCTCAGCCTCCACCCTAACAGAATCCAGTATACTTTTCAGAGACTGTACATTTTTTAAGAGTGTGTGGGTCCCTTTGTTTTAATATATTGAAAATAAGAATCCTTGTGTGTCTATATGTGTATTCCTTGTTCCAGCACTTAATGGGATTGTCCAGAGGTTTGCTTGAGATTTTCTTACTAATAGACAGTAGTGTTAAGACTTTATACTGCCATAATCATCTAATTTATTGTTATTTTACTTGTTCAGCAGACATGTGCGGTATTAGGGTAACCAGCATATCGCACACATCAAACTTTGATGTGTGCAGTATGATAGAATTGCTAATGATGCCCTAGGCTAGCAAGGATGCTATTGACCCAGCTGATAAACATTGGTAGTAGTATGAGGTGTTCCTTAATTTTTAAATGGTCTTGTGTAAATTTACATTTTAAATCAGTGTTTGAATGATTGGCCTAACAACCTAGCATGACTGTCTTCACAATTCCGAAACTAGAGTAGCAAGTTACGATGTGTCATTAGACTTGGAAAACTATACTACATGGATTTATTCTAAAACTGCTAAATATTTGTCTAAATTAAAAACATTTATATTTCAAGGTATCTTTCACAGTGTAACCTAAGCTTTTAGTCACTTTGAGACTGTAAATACTACATGTGTAATAGTCTATATTACCAAGCATTATTGATATAGGTTTAATATTCTATATTAAGTATTATTGATCTTACTGTAAGTGTGAACTCTTGCTCCTAAATTTGGCACATAAACAACATTTGCTGAATACAGTTTAGTGTTATAAAATAAGATGATTGGAAATTATAAGCTATGATCTGTGTCACTGTGTTGCACAGTGACATTAAAACCACATATTCCGATGTTTTTTTAACAAAACGGTGAGAGACGAGACCCACGTGATCTTAACATACATTTTAAAAACCCTGTTCCCTGTTTCAAAATTCAATATTTATGTGAAATAAGAAACAAAAATATTGCATAATTATTTCAATAAATAATTCTGCAATGACGAATTCTTGTCTGTGGTTGTATTTCTAATTAACCAGGAAATGTATACTGTTTTAACTATAGGCATCATGTTAATACATACACATCAGGCCTTCTACAAACTACCAGTTGACAATCAAATTAAGAAATGGAGAGCTTTGACCATGTAAGGTTTATTCAACAAAATATTTGACAAATCTGAACACGGCAACATTCTGCATTTACCTACTCAATTTTGCACACAGGCTTAATCAAAAACCCTACAAGACCTTCCTTATACCCTTTGACAACATTCTCATGAACCAGCCTAACATATAACAAACTAAGCTTAACTGTCTATGCATTTTTACTTTCTCAGCAAATATAAAGTGCCCATATTGTGTGTAAAAAAAATATCAGGCACATGATATTACCCTTGACTGACATTTACTAGCAATGGTCCATATCAATTCCAAGAATTGTTAACCGGATTGTTAAACAGATAAAAAGGTCTGATCGGTGATCAGTCGTATTGCATGGAAGCGTTGTGTTGATGGACCCAGGGGAGATGTGCGTTGTGGTTCTGTCACTGACCGTCCTTAGCAGGTCTCCTCAGAACATAGTGTCGGAGGTACTGGATCGCTGATATGGCGCTCACATTTGCCAGCAAGGCTAAATGGTTATTGGAGAAAGTCAAAATCAGGTTATTTAATAATTGTAGCTGTTACAAATATCAGCCATTTAAAAATCCTGAAATCTATTACATTTGAAATACGAATAACTTTGTGTTTCAGCAGTTTTGTTCAAACCTGCTTTCCAAGAGTCTGCTGCGTGCGGGTCAGTGGACCTCAGGACCCACGACGCCACTGCGATGCACAACAAGCACATGTCTGACTGCTTCAGGGTGGAGAAGAGGCCGTCTTTATCTGAAAACAGACACATGATTAGTACATCTGTATATTACTTTCATTCAAATGTGGAAGATTCAATTGATTGATATTGCAATCAACCTTATTCACCAACCTGATAATGACACCGATGTCGGCATGAGTTTCAACATTTGCTGGTCGGCTGCCAGCTGTCTGACCAAGTGGTGGGGTAAAGAGGCAAACCCTCTCTGAGGGGTTAGTGTGAGGACTGCATTGGCGTCCCTGAAGGGGGTCCACTGGGCTCCGATCGGGAACACCCAAGGCCCAGACATAAGGCTCCAGCTGCTGCTGCTGTCTGGGAGGCGTATATTTCTGATGAACCAGCTGTTCCAACAGCTGGACCAACATCTGTTGTTGAACAGAGCTTTGTCCGCGGCTGCAGACCAGGGTACGGGATAGACGCCCGGACAGGGGGTATGAGGTGCAGCCCAGATTGGCAGGGTGTGGCTCTCCATGTCTGGGTCAACGTGAATCTCTGTTGGACGTATGAGGTAGTCTGCCTCTGGGAATGTGAGCTCTCTACGGGCGTGGCCGGAGCATGTGAAGATGGGGATTGGTTTTTCCTCTCTCCATTGGGAAGCTGGGATGGACAGGAGTCCCTCCGTAGTCCCATATCTGGAGCTGTTGGTGCCGTCGCAAAGAGAAGACAGTGATTGGTCGTCATAGTTACTGTCAGTCCCAAAGTCATCCTCTGTCTTGTTCTCATATAAATACCTCAAAACTTCAGGGAAGGATATTCTGTAATCCTCGTCCAGAATGTCAGGGTTCGACAGAATAGTTGAGTAGGTTCCATCGACGAGAACGTTGTTCACCTTTATGACAGGGATCATCTGCAGGAGAAGATCCTTTATACAGGGTGAGCGCTCATCTCCATTCTCAAGGATGGGTTCGAAGGGCGTGCCCTTGTGAGTACTGTAGAGAGTTTGGATGTTATGCATGCTTTTGCTTTTTTGAATACCACTCTCATGTGCAGTTTGACCAGCTGAAAAACAGTTAAGGGAGTGTGGAACATCCAAACTTCCCTCTTTACGCGTGCCTTCATTAGCCGGCGGTGTCTTCTCTGTGGAGTCACGTGTGGGAGGAGAGACAGCTGGGCTCTGCGTGTGAAGGTTAGGGTCCAGAAGGTCAGTGCTGGTGTCTTGCCCGCCGCCCAGCAGCTGACAGTACTCCTCATCCAGATCAGAGAATATGGAAACATCACAACTCGAGCGATCTGGCTGAGAGTCATCAGGGTTGGTAAAGTAGTCAGAGTCTGCGATGTCTGACGGATGTACCAGAGGGCTATCCGACCACAGAGGACCGGGGTCTGTCTGCATGTGCAGGTCATCATCATGGGGCCTTGCTGTGTCTTGAATTGTAAGTGCTTTTCTGCTGGGTTGTTCCCCTGATTCTCTCAGCTGTAGAATGTCTCTAATTGTCAGTTTTTCCATCTCATCCCAAAAGGCAGACATGGCGAATACAGGCCGACAAGGGCCACGTGATTCAGCAGATGTTTCTGGGCTGTCCGGCACAGAGCCAGCTGTCGTATCACAAACGGAAGGAGATTGAGGTTGATCTGTTGTCATGCTACACAGTTCCACTGGCTTAGAGTCTGAAGGTTGAGACGTTAAATGGACTGTTTTATTAGCAGAGTTGTTCTCTAGTGTTAAACTATCACTTTGTTCAACAGGTAGACATGCCAAAGCAGGCTCAGTATATGTATATGCCTCCATAAATTCCCTATTGGCCTCAGTTTTACAGCCAGTTTTATGCCCTTGCAAAGGCAAGGGCATAGGGTCCTGCAGGGATTCAATGTCATGTGACACATGTTTAGCAGAATACACATGCAGTATCTCATCAGGAAACAGCACGTCATCTGTGTGTGGAACATTTTCCATCTCACTTAACTCCAACTGGTCACATGGTGTGGACAGCAATAGTTTGCGGCGGCGTTGTTCCAGGTCCTCAGGTTTATTTTCAGAGTGATGGTCTTTGAATATAGGCCAAGTATCCTCTGGTGTGTCAGGTGCTGAAGCATAACTTTCACAATCAGAGCCGTTGCTTGAGCTGAAGTCTTCGGCACTTTTGAATTCCATAGACTCAATACTGTCAAATGATTGACAGTATTGTAATCTACTTGCACTTTTCAAGATAACTGCGTTAGGCAACATGGTGGTTTGATGTCTGGAATTGCAAATATTTGCCAAGCATAATCCTTCACCATTTTCAAAATCCTCAGACTTCACACCGTCCAGCACTGTAATATCTTGACCTTTAAATGCTAACTTGGATAACGTGGAGTTTGGGAGGGTCACTGACTGCGGAGATGCCTCAGATAATGGACATGTTTCCAGTGTGGAAGGTTTAAAAGAACACAATTCAGAGTCCGAAAGAGAAGAGTCCTCATGGATTGGTTTTGTATCTGTGAGAACTGGTATCTGAATCCCATCGGATGACTCTGCAGCAGATGCTCCTTGGTGTAGTTGTGACCTTTCACAAGCCTCCGAGTCGTTGCCGCTCTCCACCTCTGATTGATTCATCGTGACCTCTGACCTGCGTTCAGGTGTGGGCTTCTGCAAACCGCCGCACGGGGGAAAGGTTCTACTAGCTTTCCTTTTCTTTCGTCTTTTTCTTCGCAAAGGGCTGACATTCACCGTCACAAACCAACGCTCCTTCTCTTTCGTAATCAAGAAGCTTCTGTCTTTCCCGCAAAGTGTTTTCTCTGCATTGTGTGCACATTGTATCAGCCTGTCGTTCATATCACAGTCGGCTTTATGTCTGGGAAGTGGCTGGGCTTCCTGTGTAGTTGTGGCGCCGACTGTGTCACTTTGCAAAATTCTCTGCAGGTCTGAAAATGTTTCATGGGCTGCATCGTCAGAACATTGGCTATCATTAGGGTCGCTTTGTTGTAAGAGTGTTTCATTTGTTGCAATGCCATAATTAACCATCTTCAATATCTCCTCATTCTCATTTTGTACTTCCATGGTGGAGAGAACATCTTCTTCGGAGGACTGCGGTGTCTCTACAAGATTAAGGCGGGTATGAAGAGATCCCTTCTCTTCCCAGACTGCAGTCTGATCCTCTGCTTCTCCGTCTGTGTGCTTCTGGTTAACCTGTGAAAACTCTGCAAAGCAAGGGCCGTGCTCCAGTGCGAGGTGGACTACTTCTGGCCCTGTTCTGGCAGCAGTGGTTTGCAGGGCATCACATTGTTCTGAATGTTCCTGACTCCAGGACTCTTCTGATTCACTCAGGCTGGAGTTGTCAACGTCTGCTTTGGAGGGCAATAGCAGGCAACATTCTTCACACTCGTCATAAAAGCTCATCCACTCGTATTCCACTATGCTGATACTGTGATCAAGGTCGTCCATTTTCACACCTTAACATGGTGCTGCAACTGCAAGAGCGGGAAACACAAAGGAACAAGGCTTAGGACCTCCTCCAAGGTTACAGTAGATCCTGTGTCAATGATCAGCCAATGGTATTGTCTCACAGGAAGATTGATTTAAGATTGATTATTATATAGGTTCTTATTCTATCCATATGTTATGTTTTCACGCCGTTGTATCGGTGCTGTGTGTTGATACTAACCCTGTCAGTATCAACAATTTAGGTGAAATTCTGCTGGGATTTCCATCGCAAACTAAAGTTTGGATAACATCAGTCAATCAAAGTCACAGCACCAGGAATTTATGTGTCCCAAAAAATGTACTTTTCTTTCAACCGTAGTCTAGTAAATGTGACACACTTAACCAAGGTGTAGGGTCTCTGAGGTAAACAAACTGCAAACAGACTCCTCCAATATAGCAAACTCACTCACCCATACTATAAAACCACCATGAAACATTTTTCTAATGGACACATTTTTACAACATTGCTAATAAATCATAAGTAACCATTGCAGTACTAAATGCAGAATTAACACAAGTCTTATTTATCAGACTATAGTTGGAACAAATGTTTTTAAAGAAGACACTGGTGAATGTTTTGTTGAAACAGTATATTATCACTATGTCAATGAAGGGCAAACCTACCTGATGCACAGAGAAATCCTTGTGATCAAACTTTTTCTGCTGTGTCCCGACAGTCACATTGTCCTGTGTCTGTCCGTGGGTCATACTGGTGCCTTTGAGCGGGTAAAAATAGAGCAGTATGTGGCAGCACATGCAGCGGCCTTCACGTCCTTCCCGTACTGAAGGAGTGATATTTCAGTCTCCCTCCCAGAATAGAACTGCTGCGAGGTGAGATCAATAATAGAGAGCAGTTATTTGAATATGGGATTTTGAATGAATCGTCTGCGATTCTCAAATTTAAATTATCTTTCTCAATATATTACCTTACAGTAACTTGTTTACGCAAGGTAAAAAATAAATGTGTTTGAAGTCACCAACTAATTATATAGATAGGCCCTTATACAACTACATGAACCTGTAGACATTACGTTTTCTGAGACGTTTCCTTTCATATTAATTGTTTTGCAGTACAATTCACTATTCGGTGTTCATTAGAAATCAATAACACTAAACTAATTTAACTCACAATGTTCAGCTGGTAAACTCGTGTAAAAAACCAACCACAACTATGCGAAAAGAGTTTTATTGTTGTAAAAGGTACATAGCGTCTTCATAACAAGCTAAATAAGTCTCAACTAGGACTCTCATCTACATCGTTTCAAATAGTAAAAAAACGATATACAATGTCTTTGCATTCATGAATGGCTAAGCAAATAAAAAACACATTTTACAATCACTGCCTTGGGATATGGCCTCACTTCTTCATACTAAAAACTTTTGGATGTCAAGATGTCGCTTCAAACATTTACAGTCCAGCCACCAGCCTTACGATATAAAGGTAAAGGCCACCATAGATTCAAATGACCACACATTCATTACAGCTGAGATTAAAACGTTAGTGACCCTTCCTGATGTGAGACACAATGGCACAGCAATAAACGCAGAGCGTAAGATCCTAAAACAATGTTTGGCCAATATTAACAAAAAACAGTGAGCGGTTTCTGCATAAATGACTTCCCCATCCACAGAGACACCGAGCCCAGTAGGCCTGCCTCAGAGAACCAGGCCCTCCCAGACGCCGCTTCACACTTTGGGTTCAACACGTGGACGCAGAAAATAAAGGAATTCATCGAGACACTGAAGGAATGGACGCACAATCTTTCATTAAGCCGGAGTAGTTAAGGGAAGTACATTTACAAAAGTCTTCCACAGATTGTTTTCAATGATTTCATTGGAAGATTCATAGCTTCCCAAAATGTTGCCACGCCGCGAGTATGTTTTTGTTCTGGAAATGGTAAACGTGGAGGTTCACCGTACATTATCAACATGCTATGAAGGTGCATTTAGATTTTATATTCATTCTGAGTTTAGGTACTTTTTTGATTCATTTCACAAAATTCAAATTTAACCACCCTCAAATTTAAACAGCATTATGTAAACTATAAAAAAACATTATGTTTGTAAAATTACACAGACACACACATATTATGCGTGTTCTGATATGAAATCAGTCAAAATCAACAACTACAACCTTGGTTCAACTTGTTTTGAATGGAATCAAAAGTTTATAATACATTCATCCTTGTTAAGTGTTTCAAAGTGCATATATAAGTTAGACGTATTTCATAACACCCCAAATAAATACACCCCCCAAAATAAACCCAAAGAAAAACAAGACAGAAAAGATAACATTGAGGTAACGATCAAAAACACTGAACCTGAACGCAAACCTCAGAGTAAACCCCAAACCACTCTTCATCCTGGTTACTTTGGCCCCAATAAATATAGTGCAAACACAGTCCTCGAAAGAATAAAAGAATAAGAATAAAAACTGAATAAAGAATCAAAGAAAAGAAGCGTTCCTATTCACAATTTGTTTAAATACTCTAAATTGTTATTTGACAACACAAGAGCTGTTGCCACATGATTACATCCAGCTTAAAACGGGGAAATGGTTTCAAATTGAACAGCGACACACCGTCCAATGGCAGAGCCCAGGCCACTTAGCTAAAGCCTTTGGCATCATCAGGAGAACGCGCTCATAACAGTCACTTTGTGCCGGGTCATCATCAGGAGAACGCGCTCATAAGTCACTTTGTGCCGGGTCAGAAGCGGAGGTTCCTTTCTGAGAGACGGTTTGATGGATCGTATTATAGTAGTATTTATCTTAGGGGGGATACTTGGCTGATGAGAGGAATAACTTGCCTGTGTATTCAGCGTTAAACCCCAGCATCCTTAAACACCTGCCTCGCCAGGAGAGTGTGCACATGGTTTAATTAGAGACTAATGACGCCCCTCAGTGACCCGTACCTTCCACCAGTCATTAACCCAACACATTCTGTCCATCATATAAAGCACATGGTTTAATTAGAGACTAATGACGCCCCTCAGTGACCCGTACCTTCCACCAGTCATTAACCCAACACATTCTGTCCATCATATAAAGCACATGGTTTAATTAGAGACTAATGAAGCCCCTCAGTGACCCGTACCTTCCACCAGTCATTAACCCAACACATTCTGTCCATCATATAAAGCTAAAATCCTGAGAC
>OOFH01092970.1:0-12260 GCA_900323355.1 Merlangius merlangus
GGGGGGGGGGGGGGGGGGGGGCCCTACCTTCCCAGGATGTCGTTGAAGCGCGGGTCCAGCTCGATGTTGTACTTGTCGATGTAGTCGTACAGGTCCTCTGTGCCCAGGACTTTAGCGATCCGCACGAGCTGAGGAAGAGGAGGAAACGTGGCGTTGAGGAAGAGGAGCATGTGAGCTCTGACCGGTGCGCGTTCACGTTGCATTACTGGAGCCTACACAGTGTGGAGGGGACCTCTCAACAGGACATCATCCATTCTATAGATTTGATCTACAACCAGGACTTTTTCTTTTTGGTATTTATTCAAAAACAAGCTAAATATATAAGAGCATTTATATCCCGTGGAAATCAATGAAACGTTAAACCAGATGGGTTATGAACCGCTTTCCACTGTTTGAATAATAAGAAATCGCAAAATGAGATTGCATTTATTTGACCGCGTCTTATTTAAACACTGATTAGTGTTCCAACAAAGAGATCAACAAAACTGAAACCATCAGAGAAATACACCGTCGTTATTACGCGCTCGCGATGGGAGAATGATTGCGGGAGTCATCAGGGTGAGAGGTGGCGCTCGGACCCTCCGGACACTCAGCGTAACGACAGTCCATCTCGCCGTACAGCGTAGTAACTCTAAACGTCCAGAGAAGCGCCGTGTGGGAACACGGCCTCATCAGTCCCACAGATCCCATCTGTGGCACCTCTGAGCACGGCGCAAGGTAAACCAAGCAGGGTATCTGCAGGTTTCAGCAAGTCAAATTTAAGACTTTTTAAGACCTTTTTAATACCACCTTGAATGAAATTTAAGACCTAAAACAGGCGATGGTGGGGGTTGGCAACAGACGCGAGCCAACTTCGGAAACGGACGTCTTCCAGCCGACTGTCCTTGATTTTTGCTCCTACCCATTGTCGCAGACTAGCAAGCACGCAGATAATGGTTTATATATGCAGCTAGCAAGAAAGTCCTTCATGAATAGTCCCACCAGAAAAAGAAAAAAATAAATAGTCCTGCCCCGACAAATTTAAGACCTTAAGTTACAGTATTTAAGACCAGCATAGGACATTTGTAACGAATTTAAGACTTTTTAAGGCCTTAAATTTAGAAACATGAATTTAAGACTTTTTAAGACTTTTTAAGGATGCGCGGACACCCTGAAACCAAGCTCCACCAGCCTACTGCAGCATCGCCTGGTCGGAAACCTTCTGACGGCTGACCAGGGCTCAGCAACTCACCGATCCACAGCTCACATTGGTCAGGATGTTAATTAAAACATAACGAAATACAATTCACATTTTGTAGGAAATAATTTGCGTCTTTTTTTTACACGTACTTGGATGCACACACGAATGCCCCCGGCAAAACACTCTTCTTTTCAAATGGATGTATTCCTTCTGAACAGCTTTTCAATGGAGCTGACCGTCCTGTTGTCCAGATTTGCTCGTTGGTGCTGATGACACACACTGGGGCCAGAACACTAACCAACTCTTCCAGGAGGACACGCTTACGTGATGGAGACAGCATTATCGCCGCACAGTGCTCCGTACATACACGGCATGGAGACGGTGCTATGGACCCACGACACCGTGGGTCCCACGGTGCTCCGTACATACACGGCATGGAGACACCGCTATGGCCCTACGGTGCTCCGTTCATGCTATATTAAACGGGGTCCATTGTCGCTGCGTAAAGGCCCGGCAGTGGCCCCCTTGCGTCGAGAACCAGATCCTGCTCAAACTGCGTTTCGACTTCCCAGATGTCCTTTGATTACAATTAATTCCCAGACACGTGTCCTGGAAACGTTCTCCATCCGAGTGGGGCTACAGGCGGTGGGGGGGGTCACATGGCTCATCAGGACAGCGGTACGCAGCGACACACACACACGTCCGGACCCTCAGGGGAGTCCACGCGGCGCGAGCAGACGGATTCCAGTTCCGATTGCGTTTTGGAAGCGCTCACACCTTCAGGTTTCAGCCGCCTCGTTAAAGACGCTGAACGAACGGACGTGCCGTCGTGTCTCGCCTCTAGCGGTTCACACGGAACGGATCGCCTGAAACCCATGACCTCTGCTCCTCAGGACACAAGCCCATAATGACTACATCGAGTCGGGCAGCCGTCCCTTCAACACATAAAGGCCCATTCACACCCTACGGTAAATACGGATTCGGAGCGTTTCATCCGGGTCCCGGAGGTGTTTCGTCCGTCAACGAGTCCGTCGCCTCTGAGCTTACCAATCCGGAGAGCTCCGGGAGAAACGGAGCAACACCAGCGGACATCGAGGCGGCAGTATAGAGTCAGGAGTCAGACCGTTCGCGAATAATAAACCAAACGAAGAAGAGAGTCAAAACTAACGAAACAAACTCGCCGTTGACGTGACGGTTCTCATTGAGCGGGCTCACATGATGCCACCGCCGCGTACACTTTTTGCGCCTTTGTCTGCGATTTCGGATGAGACGAAGTAAAACCAACTCCTCTACAGATGCCATGTTTGAGATTGTCGATGCCGGTGTTTATAGACAGGACAGGGCCCTCTAGAGGATGTATTGCGTAACATCCATGACAACGCTGAAACCAGACGGAGGTATGAAGGGTAGCTCCGGAGGCAACGTTTGGGGCGGACCGACGAAACTCGTCCGAATCCGGAGGTATGCATCGGCCTTAAGAAGGCCCCACGCCGCCACAACACTCGCTGACCTATCCACCAGCCTGGAGTTGTTCTCGTGGGCGTTACCTGGTCGTAGTTGTCGTGCCCGTGGAAGAAGGGTTCCTTCCTGAAGATCATACTGGCCAGCATGCAGCCCAAACTCCACATGTCCAGGCTGTAGTCGTACATCTGCAAATCACAACCCACCATTAGGACTCACGCCTCCCCGATTCATTACCTTTCATTTGACAGCGCTGGAATCTAAAATAGGTTTTTTTTTTAATCGTGAGCGGTCAGTTGCGCCCTGAGATGGGACTTCCCCCGGTACTATCTGGGCACTAATCTTTTCTTGGCTGCCTCTTAATAGAAACCAAGATGGCTCCTCAAGGCACGAGACCTGAGGGCCGAAGCATGCCTCTGTGACGCTGCAGGCTTGTTTAGGCCCTGATTGAGGATCAGCCAGCCCCCCCCTGCAACCCTGTGTCCCCCTAACAGGGGGGAGGGGGTCCCGCTTAAAATAGGAGTGACGCCACTCGTCATGACCAGATCCAGACAAAACACGAGCAACCTGCCAACCAGGCTTCATTAACACACTACCCACATGTGTTAGGTTGTAGGCCTAACACCGATTGGTTCCCGCTGCCTGTTAAAGCACCAATAAAAACCAGTCGGACTGGATGGGCACTGGAACGTCGTCCTGAACACACACACACGTCTCTGTGTGAGGCATGTTGTGGAATTTTCCGGTGAAGTGCGGTCGATGACTTCCAGCCACATGTTTGAATAGGCCCGTCATAGTTTAACCCCGTCCTCTCCCAGGTAGGCCCGCGGTTTGTGATGGGGCGTACGTCCGCCTGGAGCCTCACCTGGTAATCTACGAGCAGCTCGGGGCCCTTGAAGTAGCGGGACGCCACCCGGACGTTGTACTCCTGGTTGGGGTGGTAGAACTCAGCCAGGCCCCAGTCGATCAGGCGCAGCTGGGGGTGGGGGGGTCAGATCAGAGCGTTGAGCCAGAGTCAACCCGCCCCGCTTTAACCACAGGCGACCGAACGGACCGAAAGACGGGCGAGGAGGAGCGCAGGCCTACCTTTCTGTGTTCGTGGTCGATCATGACATTGTGTGGCTTCACATCTCTGTGCATGATGCCCATACTGTGGCAGTAATCCAGGGCCTGGGGTCAGAGGACAGCGGCGTGAGGGAACGCCGACACAACTCTCTACAACGCCCTCACCCAGAGCGGACCCCGGCACCGTAACGAAGTGGAGTCGCTTACCTTCAGGATTTCGTACATGTAGAACCGTATGTCAAAGTCGGAAAGGGTTTGATACAATTGCTGGAAGACAAACCGCCACACGACGCAAGTTTTAATTGATAAATAACTCACCAATCATTTTCCTTTTAAAAATGCTTATTTGACATAAGTTTAGCCAATATACAAAGACTGCTTTCATTCATACCTTAAAGTCTGTGTTGTTGACATGTTCAAAAACCAAAGCAGGAGTTCGGGACTAGGAAGGAAAAGACACACAGATGAAATACCCCTACATTATACACACATTATGACCGGATGACTCCACCATGCGTCGGTGTAGAGCTCCTTACCACGGGATCCTTAATGATATCTAACAGTGAGATGATGTTGGGACCACCCCTTAAGTTCTCCAGGATCTTGATTTCTCTCTTGATTTTCTTTTTCTTAACCGGCTAGGGAGACACGGGTGCGAGACACAGTATTTTAACTTTTAATTAGAAAGTGCTGAACGATAACCTTTGTTTATGAGGATGGCCAAACGGTGAGATGTCCGTCCGTCCGTCTCCCTACCTTTAGAATCTTCACCACCACTTTCTCGTTGTTCGTGATGTTAATGGCCTCAAACACTTCACTATATTTCCCTCTGCCCAGCTTCCTGACCAGCTGGTAGTCGTCCTGGTTCCTGGAAAGACGGAGAATTCAGGACTTGTTGTTAAAACCGGCACAACGGAACCAATAGAGAAGCCCCGACGCCGCCAGGAGAGCCGCCTTACCCCCATTCCACCACGTGGGACTCATAATCCCAGTATTCCCGGGGTCTCTGTGTGTTTACGTCCGGGTAAACTCGGGAGCGGCTCGGAACAGGCCCAGACATATTCTATTAGGATCTTCACTAAAGCTCCTAGGAACACAAAGACGTCAACCGGGTCAGTCCAGACACACTGCACCACACCCCCAGCCCTGAGAGAGCCCTGCGGGGGGGGGGGGGGCGTTGGGAAGGAGATACGAGGCGGTCCGTACCTTGGAGTGGACCTCCAGGATGAGGGAAGGATCAACAGGGGCTGCGATTCTTTAATCGTGAGAAATCTAAATGGACGCATCGAAATAAAAAGGTGTTAGGGTCTGAATGTTAAGGTAATGTGTACTAGAGAACAGTACGCCCCACATCTAAAACTAATTAATGTAGATAGCCAGATGCAAACAGTGTAATGATTGAAGGGATTCATAAATGACTCCTTAAGACAAGCGAGTGTGTAACTAATTTTAGTGTCGTGTTGAAGAAGGCCCGACCTGAGAGTTAAAAGGTTCATCCAAGCAGTCTAATCAGGGGGTACAGGAGTCAATACAGTCATCACTGGGGTCCCCCACAGAGCTCTGTCTCCTGGAACAGAAACACAGGGGGGCCAGGTCAATTAAGCATACCAGCTCGTTAACGTCCACCACCGTATTGTATCTATAAGACAGCCTTAATGAGAAGGTTATTGACACTAAGGCAAACACATTTATCACTTTAATAAACTGGATGATTTATCAGTTTGTATGAATAACTGCCTAACCCTACCTCATATCCTACCCTAACCCTACCATTACTCTTCCTACCCTAACCCTACTCTCAAATGCGTCGCCCTACTTCCTCCCTCCTAAACGGACCCTTCTCCCTACCTCCTACCCTAGCCCTACCTTCCTTCCCAACACTACTCCCTGCCTGCTATCCTAACTCTACCCTCTTCCTCCTACTTTAACCCTATTCACTGCCTCCTACCCAAGACCACTCTCCCTCCTAAACTGAACATACTCACTACCCTGACTCTAATCTCTATCGCCTACCTTAACCATACTCTCTCTCTCTGTCTCCTAAACGTAACCTACGCTACCTCTTACCCTTATGCTACTCTCTCTACTCCCCAAGCATAGCCCTACCCGTGCCCTGCTCTCTAACGCCTACCCTAACCCTACTCTATAATACCTACCCTAATCTCTCCCTCCTAAACTAAACCTACTCTCTAACTTCTACCCTCACCCTACTCCCTCCGTCCTACCCTTACCTTATTCTAGTTCCTACCTCACCCCTAATATCCACCTCCTACCCTTACCCTACTCCAACTCCTACCATCTACCCTAACCGTTTTATCTACCCCTACAGAGGCCTCCCTAACCGGGGTAGCCAGCGGGCTGGACAGCTGGCTGGGCGCTAACGAGAGCTCGTAGCTGGGCGCTAACGGTAGCTAGTAGCTGGGAGCTAATGAATTAGCCTAGCGCGCTAGCTGGGCAAAAGCCGGTTGAAAGCGACAGGAGATTATGAGCTTAATTGTTGACACATCGAGGAAGTGTGGCGGATAGGAAGACCGACCAATGTCTTAAAATAGCGTCGTCTGGAGAGCCACACGTTGTGGGAACTTTTTACTTTGAAGAATTTATGACACAATGCAGAAAAACCGCTAAGCTAGCAGGCTAAGAGTGACTAGCTGGTTAGCTCGCTGACAACGCCTTCAGCTCCTATAAATACTGGAGCTCCGCCGCCGCAGAGCCGCCGCGCCGCAGAGCCCGACGCAGTCCCACCCCGCCGCTAAACCACGGCCAGGCACACACATCCACGGTGAATCACATACACGGAGATCATCGGTCGAATTAGGAGATGTGTTTTACCTCTCAACGTTGTGGGGATGTCAATATGGCGATGCTTAGGATCAAGAGCTTAGTGCAAAGACCACTTCCTGAGGATGGCGCTGTGCCGCTCTTCTTCATGTGTGGACGGCGGCCCCCCTGCTGCCACCAACAGGTCTATCGCAGGGAGGACTTCTCCATCTGCAGGCCGATTTCTTTTTATAACATCTAGATGTCATCACCATCTCGAGAAAACAAGGGCAGGTGGTGGGATAGCGCCGAGACAACTCAAGCTTCCGCTTTTGACCTCTTCATAGTTTCATTCATTGCATATGGACATCAATGCACCCGTTTATCCTTCAAAGAAGTCAGCTCAGACACTGCTGCAACATGCCTATTAAAGTGAGATTCTAGAAGACAAAAGTGATACAACAGAATAACAGTGGTGGCTTTATGCACACTTAACAAGAGCTGCCCTTAGGGATACTTCTACATTGTTCATAAGTCAAAATCATCATACTATCATCATAGTAATATTGTGTTTCACTGTTTACTTTGATTTGATTGCACTTTGGTTACCGCACTAGGCTCCAGGGAAGAACCATTGAACCACTATCTGCTCCCCACACAAAACAATGTCATGTTTCTTCAACCTACAGCACACACACAGACAACTGTCACGATGTCAACCGACCGCATCTCCAACAGGAAGCTGGTAACCATAAACTATCAACCCAGTCTCACGGAAATACATGACACTGTCACGTCACGTCATTTAGTCTATTCATTCGCTATCTGGGACACGTAATTTAATTTTTTTCGTGCCAAAAAGCAGAAATTTCAAACTCATTCTAAAAACAAGTGATGAAGCAGCTACCTTTTTTTCCCGTCAGGGTTTGCCTACAGAGCATCGCACCTGCATTAAATATAGGCCTATCTGTGAATTGTCACAATTTCTCAGAATCAAAGGTGAAAGTAGAAATTAGAAATTTGTGCTTTTTGGCACGAAATATTCGAAATTACGCGTCCCAGATCACGAATGAATAGATTAAATGACGTGACAATGTCACGAAGTTCCGAGACTGGGTTGAAACTGCTTGAGGTTTGGCCTAATGTAGGCCTACTGCTGTTCAGCTGTTTATTTGTGAAGAACTTGTTATTAAGAACAATTCATCAAAGGTACCCCTGATTTAACGAATGGTTTAAAGCAAAGCAGTTCTGTCTCAGGTGGTCTGTAAGGTGGAGGTCTGTAGGGTGGAGGTCTGCTCAGGTGGTCTGTAGGGTGGAAGTCTGTCTCAGGTAGGGTGGAGGTCTGCAGGTTGGAGGTCTGTAGGGTGGAGGGCCTGCCTAGCACAACACCAACTAAAGGTGCTTCCAGGCTAGTTAGCTAGCGCTAGATAAGGGACTAGTCAGTGTATGGTCGTGATGATTCAGTGCACTGTGGGTATTCCCCCTTTGTCCCCCTACTGCTGCCGTGTTGTTGCTGGGCTGCACACCCGACCTTCCAGAGCGCTCTGAATCTCCCTCTGTGGCCAATCGGTTGAAACTTGAATATTTTGACTTACTTTTGAATAATTACATTTGATGCGAAGTGATTATAACTGACTTGTGTTGAGGGAGTGGATTTGGTGCAGTGTGATCACACTGCTATTTTGAAGTTGTTTAAGGGACTTCCAGCTGTTGACTCATAGGAAACTAAATCCAAAATAGTTTGTCTCAGTTGAGGTTATTATGAGCCTCAAAGTCATCAGACACAATTTCACAAAAAATTAAGAAATCGCTTTGCTTACTAAAAACCAATTTTATTGTCTGAGTTTATAGCCTGAATACAAAAACGTAGAAAGGTTTTTTTGCAGAAGTTATTGTAACAGGACATTTGAATTGGTAATAATGTGATTTACTGGTCGGGTTTATAGGGGTTGATGGTTCAAAATCTGAAATCCATCTGTTCATGTTTTACTGCAGATATGTCTCAAAAGGACAAAGAAAGAAAAAAAGGTTTAAGATGTATTTTCTGTTCTTCTCGGGTAGAGAAAATTAATTAGCCTAATGAATTATGAAATAAAAAGAAATTACAAAAAACAATGCTATATGATACAATACCAGGAAGGAATATAAAAACAAAACCCAATGCATAAAATGGATGACAAATCAGAAAGCAGTATAAACTGTAAATCTGTCATTTAAGTGAGATTATTCTGGAATTTGTTTTATTTTCTTAATTCTTCCAGATTGCTGTACACATCGGCTTGTACTCCATGCAATTCCTGAAGAAATGAGCAACAGGAAAATAGGATTTTTATCACTTATTACTATCTGACTAAATATATCAAATCATTTGTAGTGAATGAATGCATAATAGAAGCATAACAAAACATGTGCTTCTGTTGTTCACCTGGTAAGGAGACTCAGGGGCCTCTGCCATCTTTCTCTTTGCCAATGAAGGTGCTTGCTTCGGTCTACCTGTGGTGAAGTTCAACGAGACAAAGGGAGAAGTTACGATGTTTAAGAGCTACACCTCCACCTCGCCCCACTGCGGTCACATGTCCTTGTCCTTTACCATTATTGGAATCACGGTTGCCTCTTTTCCTCTGGTAGAGGACAAAACACAGCAGGCAGAAACAGACGAGGAGAGTCAGGGCGATGTCACAGGAGAGGAGCCATGTCACAGAGCCCATGTCTATCTGGGAGCAGGAGCTACAGTCTGGGAATACACAACACGACCAGCGCAGGACTTTAGTACAGCACTTCCCTTTACATGCAGCCCCTGGAACAGAAACAAGCCATCCCATTTCAAACAATAGTTGCAGTAGTTGCAGTAGGCCTATTAGTACTAATAGAAGGCCTTGTAAAAGTCCAAGACTAAAGAATTTCATTTCCGGCGACTGCTCCGTAATTGTTGTGCGTATGACAATAAAACCATCTTGAATCTTGAATCTTGTGTGTGTAAAACTACTCACCGATCAAGGAGTTAGCGTCACAAAGAGGTTTAGGCATGTTTTTAAGGGTGTAATTAGGAGACTTTGGAACGGTTTTAGATCCCTGGTCGTCCCAGGAGATTTCACTAGGAGCCCCTTATCGTGGGTCTGAAGAGTGGAGTTGGAATCCAGAGACAGTGTATGGACACTAGGGGGATCCTAGTTTATATATCAAGCTCACACTAGGAGGGGCCTAGTTTATAAACTAGGCTCATGAGGGGCCTATAGGAGGGGCCTAGTTTATAAACTAGGCTCATGAGGGGCCTATAGGAGGGGCCTAGTTTATAAACTAGGCTCATGAGGGGCCTATAGGAGGGGCCTAGCGTGTTGCGGTGACTGGACTGGATGCCTGGACTCTCCTCATGGTTAACCGGCCAGAACCCCATCACCATTTTAATATGATGTGCATGTATTTACCTGTATGTCCATTATGGCACCCATTGCACTCCTGACCATCCCTGGAAGAAGGGATCCCCTACAATGCGTTTCTCCTCAAGATTATGTATTCATTATGAATTATGTATTCAATGTATTCAGATAGTTCCAGAATAACAGGCATATCAGCGGTAAAGTGAGGCGACCGAAACTCAAGGAAATGAAACGAAAAGCATGCACAGCGGAGCATGTGCTGCACTGTGGGCAGCCACAGTGCAGCACCCGGGGAGGTTTGAGGTGCCTCGCCCTAGGCCACCTCATCCTAGAATGATGAAATAGGAGAGAGACTACTACTCCCCCCGTCCACGTCTTTGGACCAGTCGGGATTTGGACCGACCATCTTCCGGTCACTGGTCCAACTCCTTAACCAGTAGGCCTCGGATGCCCACAAACAGAATACCAACAAAAATGTCAAACCGTCATCCACGTTTAAACTCCAGCCAGGGAGATCCTGACATCCAACTCCCCTTATATTTCTGTGTTAACATGGGAAGAGAAGAACCTGTGACAGACCTTTCAGCGTCTGTCTGTTTGGCTGCAGCTGGTCAGCTATGAGACAGTTACACAGCCACCCGCCTCGTGGAAGAGAGGACATCTACAACTGTACTTCTTCCGATGTCTGTTGTGATGTCCCCTGCTCTACTTCTACTGATCTGTTTGTTGTGGCATCTACTTCTTTACTCCTTCAGATCTTTTTTTGTTGTGATGTCGACTGCTCTACTTCTATATATCTATGTTTTTTGTAATGTCTACTACTCTACTTCCCCAGATCTATGTTTGTTGTGATGTCTACTGCTCTACTTCTCTATACCTATGTTTGTTGTGATGTCTACAACTTCTCCAGATCTATGTTTGTTATGATGTCTACCGCTCTACTTCTACAGATCTGTTTTCGGTGATGTCTACTGCTCTACTTCTCTCGATCTATGTTTTTTGTGATGTCTACTACTCCAGATCTATTTTTGTTGTGACGTGTCTACTGCTCTACTTCTTCAGATATATGTTTGTTATTATGTCTACTGCTCTACTTCTGTTTATCTATGATTGACTTTGTAGACAAACACAAAGCAAAATCCAAACTAGGAAGATGCATTCTCATTCACTAAATGAAATTTTCAAAGTGCAGAATAAAACATCCAGAAAGCCAATACAGGCACAAATGAAATAAAAGAACAAATTACATTTTAAGGATTGCCAGCTAAGTCTCAACAAGATTGGCGAAGAATGAGAGAGCGTGTACAAATTCTGGGTTATTTTATTCAGTCAAGGAGATGAAACAAGTTGAAGGTCTGTATTCAAAGTTTCACTGTGAGACTTGAAAATACACTTAAATTCATACATATATTTATTTAAGCTATGTGTAATCGGCAAACAAACTTCCAAGACAACCTTTTTTAAAACATTCATAAAAACATTTACCTAAGCTTTAACATTTAAATGAACAGATTTGATCGATTTCTGGATCTGTAGGAAACAACCTTTCAGGATAACATCTGAAACCGCTCACTTAGATCTCAACTGTGACCTGACATTCATGTAAACCTTCTGGTCTGTAAAGAAAAGAAAACATGAAAGGTCTCTCAAAAGTTGAATGCCAAAAGAGTAAAACATTTGACCTCCACCGATACATTATAGCCTCATATTTAGAAAACTCCTTAGTTACAGTAGGTTTCAAATAATTGATTGAAATCTAAAACCAACATTTCCATTTGAGTTTAGGATAATTTTTCAGTTGACCTATATCCTAAACCACAACCAATCACAATCTATAATCGCAAAAAAGCATTGAAGTACTATCGTTGTAAAACCAAGCTAAATGTAAGACTTTATTTTATAAAATCAAACCCTACCGGGCGCTGTCCTCTTCCGGCGACGAGCGGCGCACATAAACGTGGCGATGACAAGACAGAGAGTCAGCAGCACGTCTGCGGCCACGAACACTCCGATGTTCCAAACACTGATGTTATAGCAGGACCCTGGCCAGGTGGACACACACTCACACACACACACACACGCACACGCACACGCACACGCACACGCACACACGCACGCACATGCGGACACACACACACACACACACGGAAACACACATACACACGCGCGCGCACACACACACACACGCGCGCGCACACACAGACAAACACACACACACACACACACGTGCAGACACTCAGCCCATAATCTTCTTCGTGAAGCTCATTGTTTGGCAGATCTAAGTCAATAGCAGCCATACCATACCTGGTTCCGCCACTGCATGGTCTGAGGAGAGGAAGAGAGCGCATTATGAGGTTTTGCCTTGGTTAACAAAACCTCTTCTGCTACAGCTGCATTTAAGTTTCGTTTTTCTGCAA
>OOFH01092983.1:0-11872 GCA_900323355.1 Merlangius merlangus
GACCCGTGCACCTCGTAAAACTCTAGGACCCTACGGCGCTACCTGGGCTGTCCCAAGTGCCTGAATACAATAGACATTATGCGATACTATATAGTAAACTAACAGGGAGTTTACAACAACTACACTTCCTGATAGTTTATAGAACATGA
Organism: Merlangius merlangus; assembly: GCA_900323355.1. Taxonomy (NCBI): domain Eukaryota; kingdom Metazoa; phylum Chordata; class Actinopteri; order Gadiformes; family Gadidae; genus Merlangius; species Merlangius merlangus. The sequence goes on from OOFH01092983.1 coordinate 150, forward strand.
TATTTCAAATCTGTGTATGAATATCTATTTTGCCTTGCGCATATTATTTTCTAATTAGACGGACAGGCATGCAGGTCGGAAGACAGGCTGCCTACAAACAGGTGGACGGACAGACACAGGCCAGACAGAATTTAGTTAATTGTAATATATAATTTAGACTTTCTCCATAAATAAATGATCTTACTACAGGAACTATTTCAAATTATACATTTGTTTAATCATTGATTTTATTAAAATCTTTACTGATTTGGAATATTTTGTGTGCATATTGAAACCCATTGAAGGCACGACAGTAACTCTCTGGCGCCCTCTATTTGCCACCGTGCACCTGTCTTTAAATCATCATTCTTACCCTAACACATTCAAGCATTTTAGCCATTGTAAAATTAAGATCAGATAGTCGATATCACTGTCTTACCAAGCGCAAATAGACCAAAAAACCAAAGTAATTACTGGCTGCAACGCATGTTTTCACCACCGCATGGCGACACAGTTCCACTGAACTACATTTCATTGGTGTTTCAACATATTATGCTACTACAGAATAACGTTTAAAGTCACTTTTCGAGTAAAATATACGCACCGACGAAAAACCTACAGTGCGAAGACGACTTTATTCTAGAGAAGGATAAGGCTTATTCATTATAATAATAGTAATAATAATATTAATAATCTTTATTTGATACAGCGCTTTTCTAAACAGAGTTACAAAATGCTTTACAGAAATAAGAAAGAAGGCAAAACAACCAAACAAAAATAAATTCCTAAGAACAATTGTATCCCAGTTATTTTTATTATATAGGCCTATATGAAAAAAACAACAACCTTATTAACCTTATTACATGACAGTATTGGAAAAAGAAGTACTTCTACTGTCAGTTCAATAGGCCTATAGAGGCCTATAGATCATGACGGATCTATATCTTCTCTTTTGTATTCTCTGTGTGTCTGAGTGTGCGTTTGTTTACGCTTGTGAACATCAGTCCCATAGGTCAGGCCCACTGTTGTTAAAAAACAGATCCAATGGCAATATAATGATATATATATATCTAACTCAAATAAAAATATATTCCTTATATTGTTTCATCTATGTTTTTTTCCATTTAGGCACTTCACATGCTTTTAACAATAAAGCAACTGAGGACGTTTATGAACAATGTGCATAAAAAGTAAAAAAAAAGAAAAAAAAAGCAGCAGCAGCTCCTCCTCATACTCAGCAGTTTGGCTCAGGTTCGGCGTTAGTGTTTATCTTCCTGTGTTTGGATTTGTGGATTGCGAGCCTTGTCTGCAATTTTGCTCTGGTGATGGTTGACTGCAGCGCTGTCTAAACTACCAGTTAGTGCTGGGTTGTGCCAGGCCTGTCACGATCGGGTTCTGTGTTGGTCTGAGTGGGATGGAAAATAAATAGCATATCCCGCTGAAAGCAAAGCTAACATTTCCCTCTTTGGATGTAAAGTGGTTGTTAACGTGGTATTGGTATGGTCGTCTATGTTTCGGTGGAGGCTATTTCACGTGAAAACTTGCTCCCAACAGGATATACATCCCATATGCTGTCCTTGGTCAAATGCATTTTTTCACAACAAGCTTTGTTTTTTTTGCAGCAGATGGACTGATTACCTCATCTTATTAGGAGTGGCAGCCTTTATTATAGTAGCCATCAACATATTCAAGTTTGCATCTCCGAATGAAGGTAGTCTGGCCTCTGCTGTGCAGCAGTAGGTTTCCATATAAGAGTGAATCCTTATGTTCTTCACCAATGCCAGCCATCAGCCTGAAGGTTCAGGCCTCTTGTGATCCTTCCTGGGGTTCCAGGATGTAGGAGAGTGAGCTCCACAACTCAATGTCATACGAATGAGTTTATGAATTTTTGTCTGTGTGGATATTTGGCATCAACTATGCCAAACTATGCCATGCAAATTCCAAAAACAAAATTAAAGAACGTGACCTGTTTTTACCCAGAAGATGAAGAAGCAGTCATTTAGAATGAATCAGATCTTTAGCAACTGCTTGTTAAAGAAGCAGAATTCTGGATTTTGGATTTCACCTTTTAACCATCTATTATTCCAGATATACACCCATAAATAGCTTAATTTAGCATTATATGGAAGTTGCATTAAGTTCAGTAGTGGGCTAATGCTCTGGCACCAGGGAATTCACGGCTGCTCTTGTCTTAGGGATCAAAAAGGGCCAAAGGCTGAATACTAGACTAACCCTTACAACATCCGGACATCGTCGTACTTTGAAAAGTTTACTGTAACATCTCAAATGGAAGCCTCAACCTCTCAAACTAATTGATTAATCTTTGGTCGTATATCTCCCCAATGAAACAAGAATCAAGAAACAAGGCTTGTTCCTAGTCTCCTGCCCAGGCTCTGTGCCATCTCTCCCCAAAGGTCTGCTGCTAAAGAGTGGCTGGAGGAGACGGCTGGATCCAGAGACTTGGTGATGATTCACCAAAAGCATCTCGGACAGCCAGTCTGCTCCCATCCGTTCTCCCATTAGCCTATACAAGATGGAACTCGGACCAGACCAAAAGCAGAGATCAGTAATGTATGAATCAACAGCAATTATGCCCAGATGTAAAAGATTGAGGTGTGAAATTGTCGCTTTCCTCTCCCAGATCTGTCTGGAGCCCTGAGGCACATATTCCACCTCACAACGAGGGGCTCAGGGAATCTGAGGCTTGGCTAATTTTTTGCTTTTCTACAGAAGTGGGGGCTGATTTGTCAACATCTTAATCTGAATATATGTTGTTCAACTTGGCTAGCAGGTAGAAAGGTTAAGCAGACAGACGGTGGGCCAGCAGGTGGACAGGTTAAGCAAACAGACAGGTTAGGCAGGCAGATGGAGGACTAGCAGGCAGACAGGTTAAGCAGACAGACGGGGACTAGCAGGCAGGCCTCCAACATCCTCCATGTCCTTTGTCCAACGAACAGGCCAACAAAGGCACATCTGCTAAACCCCCTTTTTGGTTTCCTGTAGCGTTTCAAAATAAGGGTCCGCGGAATGCCTTAATAATTTCAAGACCAGAAGGAGCCATTATCCAGTTTGGCTATTTTTAATAAAAATTTGGCAGTATGGCAACAACAGTGAAATACTATTAGAGAGATAATGTTTATTGTACACATACAAATAAATTCTGTTAATAGAAAGTATTTATGGACCATAAAAACAAGATAGAAAACATTGTGTTCACCAATAAAAAGGACAAACAGTATTTTATAACAACAATAAAGGCACGTGTTGCATTTCTTAAATATGCTTTCATACTGTACATTGGGAATAAAAAAAGATTGGCTTGGTGTTTGGGCTAACTTGGGTGCTGCAGTGAAACCTGTTGGGTGTGTACAAATGATGGTTAATACAAACACAGACACCACACACACAAACATACAGAGAACAGGGAATCATACGTTCTACTGGAAACGCTATTTAAACACCATATTTTTCTCAACTTTTTTGGTTTTAAATGATATTTCTAAATGTTTCACCCTTTCCTTACCTTATTGTTGACACATAAATCAAGATTAATATTTCTTTATGTAAGTCGCTTTGCATTCTGACAAATGTACATATTGTAAGTCGCTTTGGATAAAAGCATCTGCTAAATGCCCTAAATGTAAATTGAAAATGTTGAATTCATTATTCAACATTATATAATAATGATTACTTCTTCTACTCACAAACAAAAGTTGAAGCCAGAATCAATATTCCATGAGGCACATTTTCATCTTATTATGGTGTTTGATAACCAATATCTATCACTGACAAATCCTCTTGGTCACATGGAATATATTGATGTATGTATCTGTGTATTTACACACAGACGCACAATAACACACACACACACACACACACACACATACACAATTTCATAATCTACAGCTAATAGTTGCTTCATGGGTCCGTACTGTTTGTCTCGAAGTGACACCACAACACTGGGTAGAATGGGTACATCAATTGGTTCTCTGGTTAACGGTTAATGGTCTCGCAGTGTTCGGAGGGATGGTAATTAGATTAGCACGTCATTGTCTGGTGAAATCTCAGCTCTCTTTTGTCCTTTGCAGTCACAGGCGCAAAAGATTGAACCTTGGCCTTATTTTGCATTAGGTTGCATCATTTCTGCTCATGCTGCAAGAGGCACCTTAGAAAGCAGGAAAGTAGCTCATAGTTTTTTATGCAAGCTGGTTTCTACTGCCATTCTGAAAGCACTGATACCACATTTACTGTATGGGAGATAATACAGGAAGAATACGATATTGAGAGAGGTATATGTTTGTTTCATGCATGAACATGTATATAATCATATTGCATTTCAAACCATTAGACAACGAATTATAATTGTAATAACTTAGTAGAGAATTAGAGAGATTTCATATTTCAAATAACTTCAAAAATATCAGTGATAATTGTGTTTTGCATTAACTGTGAGATCGGCCTTCAGTCGCAATTGTAAATATAATCAAGCCAATGGGTTAAAGAGCTTGAATAAAAACATGGTAAAAAACAATTGAAAACAAAACTCAACTTAACATAATTTAAACAGAGGAAATCTCAGAAAGTCAATACATATATGCAACAATGATGGCACATTTGAATGTTCATGGTACAAAAAGAGATTTTGGGGATTTTTCTTCTCTATTTTTTTTAGATTTCAAAATAGAAGTAAAGTTTATACATTTTACAATATAAAAATATTCAAGTATATTTCATAAAGAAAATTGGGATCTAAGCATTGGCAACAATACTCAACCACTCCATATGATCAGAAAAAAAAGTTCCATATTATCAGAATCAATGCAGTTCAAAATACACGATGAGGCCGGTATGAAATGGAAAGAGTGATGTCAGTGTGAGATGATGTCATTCGTCCCATCAAGCCTCCCTCCCTCTGCTCTCCACCCCTCTGCTGTTGATCCAGGAAAAGACCCATGAGTAGACATTTACTGTTTTTATAACAAAGCTAAACGAATATTAAAATATCATAATTAACCCAAAATCACTTATCAGTAGAAACCAGGATTCCAGAAGCCTTTGACATGAAAAAAACCATCAAAAATTGAAATACCCTATGATTCAATAGGTTGTGATGAATTCCTCTCTTCCAACCAATCACCAAAGGTGCAAGTTTGAACACCAGTTATCTGTAATGCTTGGTGTGATGAAACAGGTGAAGGCATCCATCCTCAATGGCACCCATTATTTTCTGCTGATTCCTGACGCCAAGATTTTGTCCAATGTCTCTTAGTTTCGGTAGATGGTAAAATCATTTCAAGTCAATATTGCTAGTCTCTCTCTCTCTCTCTCTCTCTCTCTCTCTCTCTCTCTCTCTCTCTCTTCCTCCCCCCCTCTTTCTCTCTAAATGTTGTTTCCCAGGCCAAGTGGAGAGGAAGTGAGCACAATGTGTTGTTTGCTCACAGGAGTGATAACGGAGACAGGAAGAGGTGGGTCCAACCTCCAGATGGACAGGAAGTGGTTTAAGTTGTTTGCTTTATTGATTAGAGGGAGGCAGAAGAGAGGGGAGAGACACAGTGTGTGAGACAGGATGTTTGAGGAAGAGAGGGGAGAGACGAGGTGTGTGAGACAGGGTGTATGAGGAAGAGAGGGAAGTAAAGGGAGTAAAAGAGAGGGAGAGAGAAATAGAGGGAGGGAGATTGTGTGTTTTTGCATTTGTGTGTGTGTGTGTGTTTGTGTGAGGCTGTGTGTGCCTGTGTGTTCATGCACATGTGTGTGTTAGTGTTGGTGAGTTGTATATGTAGCCAACAGGAGAAAAAAATATGGTTTCCAGCTATTGTCTCCACCGGTAATCAAACGTCATTCCAGCGTTTCAAAACAGTCGAGTCCAGCAGCAGAACAAAAACAAAAGAAGCTCTAACCACATTTTCCAAACTTTGAACAATGAATGAAAAAAGAAGTGTGCCATACTTTCGGCTCATTTGTTGAAGAATCTTTAGACATTTCAGGCCCAGCACAAAAAACCCTCAAGGCATAGAATGGTATTAAAGTATTATGACAATTTTGACTATTTTGTCATGCATGCCAAGGTAAAGGAAAGTAAACAAAACTAAATATGGAAAAGTCAAAGGAACTAAATGAACCTAAACTCAATCCAGCTACATGATGATCATCAGCATTCAGTTTGGTCATTAGTTCTTGGCCCCAGGACTCACTACAGCCCATCACATGCTGACAGATGTTTCAGCGACAGTAGCAGAAAGGATGCAAGGTTAGGCATATCCACGCCACCTCAGAGCTGTACAGAGCCCTCCTGGACCTCGGGGCAACCACAACATCCCAAAAATCTGTTTTTTCTCAAGCCGGGCTTCCTGAGTTGTCTGAATGACTTTTCTCGTGGGCCTGACAGAATCCAGCTTTCATCGCTCCCGTCTGTCTGCTTGTCTAGGCAGTGTGCATGTGTGTGCAGTGTGTAACACACTGCTTCCCTGTCTGTCTGTCCTCAAAGCTAAGCCTGTGCTCCGATTGTAGTTCATTTGACATGACAAGAAGACAAATGAATGCTTTTGGGACAGCATGATGGTGACAAGGAATAAAGGGATAAGGGAATTTGGGGAGTTTTCCATTGTTGTAAAAATTAATTTCAACGTGATGCGATCAAAATAGCTCAGGTGTCTTTGTTTAACAACCCGCTAGCACAGTCATGTTTCAAACAAAACCCATCCACTCCACCTCTCACATTCACGAAGAAAAGGTGGAAGTCAGAAACCGAATAACTAAGAACACAAGTAGCAACCAAACCAAACCTGTTTGATTACTGCCAATATTTGCAATTGCAATAATACTTAATAATATATTTCCATACAATATCATAGTCAACCTCATGTTCGGGTATGGCACAAGACAGTGTAGCTGTGGATGTGTAGGGTGTATCTGTAGTATCAAACTCCATCAAACCTAGAGGAAGGCAAGACTTCTCAGCGGTTTTTTTTTCTGTGTTTTCTGCTCTCTACAGCAGCTCTATGCACCTGCTGATGACACAACAGAATCAGAGGAAATGGAGAGCTTGGACTTCAGGGCTCATACCCGATGGCAACCTCCAAGCAGACAATAGATTGTTATGGCCCACGGAAGAGGGGGGAAGACCTTACAGAAGGATGGACTGTGATGGACAAAAGTGTGAGTCTTGCTCCAGTTCCTCGATGATATACCACTGCAAACTCTTTCCATTTCATCAAGATTTACACAGGTTGGCATTTCATTGAAAGGGTAGGCAAAGATGTTCGAATAGCCTAATCTCTTGTGTATCGCTGGTTGGGCTGTGGTGACACTGGTTTATGGTGGCTTTGGGGAGCCTACACGCACTAAGAGCATGAGTATCTAAAGTGGAAAGAACAAATCTGTCGGCATCACACTGACTCTCCTTCATTTCTTAGAAGCTGGAACACTATTTATCGGCAGTGATAGCCGATAGCTCTTACCACCTCCTCCCTATGACAAAGGGAAGAGATTAAAGAATAATACCATCAAATATGGCTACTATGCTTCTGTGCAACCAAGCGTAAGACATGCTATGTGTGTGTGTGTGTTTTGAGAGAGATTTTAGTGTTATTGAGTTTATTTTGAGTGTTTGAGTGTTAATAGCTATATGGTGTGTGTGTGTGTGCGTGTGTTTTGACATCAAGGTTCATCTGAGGACGAGGGCGGGTATCCTGCACCCCCCTCAGTATGGGAGGTAGGCCTCAGGCTCATCCACGCCGTACAGCTCAGCCAGGGTCCTGAAGCGCGGCCCCCAGTCACTGAGGAAGTCGTACTCGGGGCCCCCGGAGCCAGCGGAGGAGCAGGAGCTCTCCAAGGAGCTCAGGCTGCCGGCCAGCGATCCGGGGCCGCCCTCATAGCCGTAGATGTGCAGCGTGTCATAGGGCACAGCCTCACGGTCCGCATCTGCCTCGTCCTTCTTGGCCTCGATCATCACAGCCATGTCGCCCTTGCAGGCGGCTGGCGGCTGGGGGGGATGGAGGAGGTGGGGCGGCAGCAGTGGGTGGTGCTGCTGGTGGAGCTGTCCACAGGGCTGCTTTTGCACCCGGGCGTAAAGGGAGGGGTGGATTCCGTGGTCCGGGTGGAGCAGCAGAGAGCCGTCGTGGCGGGCGGACGTCAGGATGGACACATCGTAGCTAGAGGAGGACACCACCGTCAGAGTTCAGCTCAGTAGCAAGTCCCCTTAATCACAGTGACACAAGGGGCTTCACAGCTCCACCCTATGACACCCCCCAACCCTCTGAAGGCCAAGAAGAAACTCCTAATGAGCAGGGAAGAACCTTGGGAAGGATCGCATGAAATGGGATATCTCCTTCCAGCTAGGAGACCCATGCCTCCATAATGAACAGACATATTGGCAGCATGAGTTGTGAAGGAGAAGTACAGCCCAAAACACCAAGACAACGTTATAAACTATTTAATAGTGATGTACAATGAACTCCAGGTCCTGCTTAAGCTTTTTGTGTAGTATTTTACTTTACTTCCTTGAAACGTAATTTATGTAGGCATTGCTGCAGTAGTAACAACGTGGTTTAATGGGAAAGAATGTCTTCAAATCACTGTCAATCATCAAGCATAAGTTTCAGGTATCAGTTTAATTCTCCTATGACAAGAACTCCTATGACAATTCCTATGGCGGGAATGCAGAGGAGGGCCCACACTTTACTGCCGGGCCAGCAGCCTGCTAAATGCAGGATGCACATGGGCTTTGCGGTCTTGGGGCGTGGCCATGTAGCCATGTAGCCGGGCAGCAACTCATTGGATATCCCTTCATGCGTTTAAGCATAAACTTGCTAGCCTCATAAATAGCTGCAGAACAAAATGCAATAAAATAACAAAAAAACTGAAAGCTAGTGATGTAGGTTTGAAATCAAGCACAAATGAACTGTCATTGGGTTTTTCTAGAATGCAGAACGGGCTAAGCTAACATTACCGCCGCCTAGCTAGCTCTTCTTGCCAAGTCACCAGTCTTTAATCCGGCGGCCGTCACAATTATCAAAGCCTCTCATACATATCATTATGGTACATTTGATAAATAGCACCCTCAGATTGCGGTAAGCCAGCCAAACGACAGCCAGTCGAATGATTTTAATAACGATAGAGTATAAAAAACATTGGAGCTTGGTAGGGTTGTACATCACCAATAGCCTTTGTCAGAGTGTATCAGGCTGTATTTTTGTTATGATGTAAGGCATCATTTCCATGGTGTGCTTGTCACCAGAGGTGCAGAGAGAGGGTAAGGGTACTAGAGACAGTCTCTCATTAGGAACACCTGGTTGAGATATCATTTCCTACATCATATAGGACAAAAGGCTTTCCTACCCGTTGGTGTCCATCTCCCCTCCGCCCTCCTCATCGTAGGTGACCAGCTGCTCGTGGATCTCCCCGCTGTGCTTCATGCTGGCCAGAGACTCCTTCTGGAAACGCCTCCTCATCACCACCAGGATAACTATGACTAGGACCAATCAGATGATTACATGATCTGTCAGATGAATGCATGACTGATCAGATGAATACATGACCGATAGGATGAATACACGACCAATCAGTTGAATACACAACCGATCAGATGAATACACGACCGATCAGATGAACACCTGACCGATCATATGAATACATGACTAATCAGATGAATACATGACCGATCAGATGAATACATAACCAATAAGATGAAAACATGACCGATCAGATTAATTCATGCGAGGTGGACCGACCTTCCTTCTGCCCTTCATTAGCTCTCCCTCCGTGGTCACCCATCCTTAGGCGTATTAGGGGATTAAAACCCTGTCTCTTTTAGGTCTCTGAATGTTTGTGGACAGACCTTGAAAAGGCCAACGAATTCTTCTGCCTCATTGCAACCCCATAAATAGCCAGCGGGGCTTGAACCGGCAACCCCTGGGTTGGAAGCGAACACTGTAACTGCTACACTTGGATCATGAGTGACTTTGAAAGCAATGGTGATTGATGACTTCGATCTTCTTGATCAACCTCCTATTTGAACAATAATGGTTGTGAACTGACATCAACATTGCAATTAATTTGACTTCATCGTCACCTTGGGCATATGCCACATTTCCACTCAGCAAGACATACCACCACTCACTATTAAAGTCCCCCAGATCAAGATCACCAATGTGACGAGATGTCTGTGCTTAATTCAAATGTTGATGTGGCTTTCAACAGAGAGTGATGGAGAGAATGGTGAATCGTGGGAACAAGGAAGGAATGAAGTAGGGAGAGAAAGCGATGCATTGGGGAGCTTTGAAGACATTTGATTAGACCCCAAGACTTCTGGCCCGTCCTGCCTCTCTGCGTCTCAGCGGGCCACAGGCATTAGACATGCCTTTAGTTTAGGGCTGGCCCAGCTCATTTAAATCTGCATGGGAAAGCAGCAGATTAATCTTTTACAGCGCAGGCTTTCTGCTTTAAAAAGCTCTGGTGATAACAGACTTAGAAGAGGGAAGAGGGCAACGTTTAAAAGAAGACAAAGAGTTCTTCTTTTCTTCTGTCTTTCCCAAACCGGACTTGGTGATCATGAGTGAATGGAGACGGAGTGAAGCAGCTGTGGCTGATAATGAACATGTTAAATAGTTAATTTGCTCTGCAGTGGGAAAAGGGGTGATGGGGGGGTTGTTTGATAAAGAGAATATGCGATGGGGGGGACTAGGCAGAGGATGTTAGAGCCAGAGGGCCAGAGCAGCATAGAGTAAACCCCTGAATGAATAGTTAATAGGTGCAGTGTCTTGGGTTTAATAAAAATGACTGCAACTTAAGAGCAGATAAACACTCCTCATTACAACTTAACTTCTTTGGCTCGCTCTCCCACAATGCTTGTCTAATGCTACTTTCTCTCAACTTCATTCTCACTCTCAGGTAGTTTTGATTCCTTTTCCTGTGCCCTGTGACTTGATGACTGACTTTGTAACAGATTTTAGGTTATCATTTCTCTTCACCGACCAGTCCAGGTAGTGTCTGATTACCAAGGATTAGAAACATGTCAGTATTTAACCTTGCGAGAAATGCCCTCCAAATTTCAGCTCGTCTGCAGTTGCACAAAGCATCCCCTCGATTTAAGCAAAGAATTGGAGCAGAAGCTTTCAAAGAGAATACTGGCTCACAACCAAAAGCATCATTTACTCATCCTCCTTGCTGCATTATTCATTCAAACCAACAATACTGAGAGAAAAGCTGGAAGGGCAGAAGCATGTTTCTGTTTGTTTCTTTGAGCGCGTATGAGTGTATTTCTCACGGCACAAGTTTTAGATCCATCATTCATGCAATGCTTTCACATCATTACGATGGAATTCTTCATTTATAAATATATAAACACAAAATAAAATGTTCTGTACCCAGGGCTGTTAAAAGGTCACACCTCAACTTGGCAGCTGAAGCTGAAGGCTTTGTGTTTGATCCCAGACGGGCCCTCTGGGAGGGACCCATAACACTAACCTGCTCCTTAGTTCTAGTCTTTATCAACTCACCCAGGATGGTGAGGATGCAGACCAGAATGGCAATGAGAGCATGGATGCTGACTCTCATGTGCAGAGCACCAGCTTGACACTGAGTGTGTATCCTCCAGGAATCACAGCGGCACACCTGAGGCAACAATCAACAAAACAATCAATCAATCAATCAAAATATGCTGCATTTGTCACGTTATACTTTTTTTTAGTAGTTAGTATGAATTTTAAGAGTTTACACTTAGAAATGAATGACCCCCCCCCCCCCAA
>OOFH01093009.1:0-11289 GCA_900323355.1 Merlangius merlangus
GGCTGGAGGAGCTGCAGGCGGAGGGCGAGCTGAGGGAGTTCTCCATCACCGCGGCCGTGCTCCGCAAGGGGGTCCAGTACCTCTACCTGGACATCCCGGGCCTGGCCGAGGGCCGGCCCAGCCTGTTCGTAGGTGAGGCGGAGGGGGGGTAGAATCAGACACGGGTGCACTGTAGGGACGGGGGGGAAAAATGGGGACTCCCATAGAGATCGAAAATCTAATCTTATATGATTCGGAATTTATTCACTTGTTTGTTTTTTTTACTTTGTTTAATAGATCTCCTTTTGTAGTTGTATCTTCTATTTTAGTTTTAATTCTCCTTTTTTAGTTTTATCTTTGTGTTGACAAAACCCTTTTCAAATATAAAAACAACACAAGGGTGGACTGGAGTAGTCTGAAATTGGCACCTCTATCTACTGAATGGAGACTCTTGATTGCGCCCGAGATTCCAAAACAAATCTTGAGATGCCAAGAGATTCAAACCCCAACTGCATGCGTGTTTATAGTTTCTAAAACTTGCGTAGTGATTACCTTTTGTGAGATTGTTTACGTCCTGCTTCACAGGGGACAGGATTGCGCTGAAGGAGCCCCAGTGCAACGGAGTGACGATGGAGTACATCGCCTACGTCACCGAGGTAGGGCCCGTGTGTTCTCGACGTGTAAGGTTTCCTCTTCATGGAGGTGGATCTCTTGAGAGGGACGTGTCAACGTGTCGGCCCCGTAGATCCACGAGGAGGAGGTGAGCTTGAGGCTGAACGCCGACCTGCTGCAGCGCTATCAGGGAGAGCCGCTGGACGTCGAGTTCACCTACAACAGGTGAGGCAGGCGGGGTCTGGTGCTCGAGGGGTTAAACCACCCGATTCCTGGGTTTGGTCGCCAAAGTCTTCTCTGCCTACCTGTAGGCAATGTTGAGTAAGATGCCTAGCCCAGTCTCCTCCCTACCGACTCGAGTCGGGAATTCAATGCAAGTGAACGTATAGCTAAACGGTATTGTTCAATTACAATCGAACAACAACGAAGAAGTCAAATCTGATTCGTCAGGCCAGACCCATCGTCGATCGGTGAATCATAAAAACCACTAAACGATCCTGGCTGCTGTCCTTTTTGTTATAAAAACGGTCAATCCTTGATTGGATTCCCTCGTTTGTTGTTTTTTGTTTTTTGTTTTTTATTTTTTCCTTACTGAATATATTGATCTGAATTCATTCAATTCCAGGACGACCATGAGAAGGTGCCACCATGCCCTGGAGCAGGCCAAAAACTTTGGAAGGGGTAGGTGACCGTTTCTCCCTGGAATGTGTGGCCAAACCGCCTACGGTTTCCACATTAAGCAGAGCGCTTAATCATTGGAGGCCCGTGTGTGACTAAACGCTTAAAGTCGCAAAGTGTGACCCTGAGCCCCTCTGTTAGTTGGTGGGAGACCTGGTTAAAGACGGAATAAAAAAAAAAAAACTCACAGAAAGTGAGCTTCGTGAAATGTCACACATTGCGACATTGATATTAAGTCTTTCAACATATTGACAACCTTTGATCGTTTGAAACTGTAGTAAAGCGCTAAACCTTAATTTCTTAGTATGTAACACACAACGGGCTACTCAACGGATGTCAACATGCAGAATGGAATGCTTCATCGATCTCTTTATCATTTGGTGTGTCTTTATACAGAACAGGTGTTTTCCTTTATATACCACTCATTGTGTTGTAGCGCACCCACTCTGCATGTTGTTCCTGACTCCCCCCCCCCTCTCTAGTACTGTTCCCCACGGAGATCATCCTCCAGGCGCGCCAGTGGACCGGGAGGTGGCTAGAGGAGCCAGCCAAGGAGGAGAGTGAGGTGAAGGCCCCGTTGTAGCGTGTAGTTAATGGCCAGGTGTTTGTTACCGAGGCCTTCACTAATGTGGATACAGACTTTGCAGTGTTTCCCGTACATAGACCAACGTGTGGCGCAGCGCCGCAGGATCAACACCGAGCGCCTCAAATTGATTCTGCTTCTTTTTTTTCTTTTTCTTTTTTGCGAGTATAAATATTGTTCCGTGTATTCACTCTTTCTCCCTGACATTCTCGTGCACATACGCGCACACGCGCACACACGAGACAAGCGCTCATTCATGCCGGTGGTGCGCGGGTACACTTACAAACGGCCGATTCGCCCGCTCGTCCAATCAACGCGCCTATCAAAGGAAAACCCGAATCAGCGGGATATATGGCACAGAGAAGACGGTCGGCGACCGTTTCACCAAAGTTTAGAATGATATACTGTGCCCAAAAACACCTGACAAAAATGATTGTTGACTCAGAAAAGATGTTAGCCCTTGTGAACTCAACGTTATTGATATTGAACATCCCGCATGCCTGAGTCAGCATAGATAACGTTGGTAACGAAGCAAACGATGGGATTAATATGAAATGCGGTTGTAGTTAAGATATGGCTACGGGATTAGACTGGGTACCCCCAGCCCCTTCTGCTGGCGATTTTTTAAATTCGCTCTGCAGCAGGGGCTGGAGAGCAATACATTTCTTTCCGTTTCCGATGCGCATTTACTGGAGCCAATCACCAAGCTGCCTTTCCCCTCCTGGCGCGCTATTGGCTGGTTTAACACAATGACGACAGGGAAGTGACTGTTGCGATCGATGGTCTGATTGGTTGAAGGACTATTATTATTTTTTTTAATTGTTAGATATACTGACTCCTTCAGTATATCTCCGGCCCTGGCCCCACACATAGCTTTCCATCTCTGGGAAACACTGCTTTGCTCCACTTTGTGTTGCGATTCAATACTAAGACAACATTTTTCATCCACTGAATTAGCTCTTTGTGAGATGCTTTTCCACATTGATTCATCTGAAAACACTTGTCTTGTTTGTTTGGCCCGGCAAAAAAAAAAAGGGTGTTGAATTGTTAAGCGATGCAGTCATCTGCCGCCAGTTAATGTGGTCTGCACTTGTCGCGAAAAGAGCATGTATGCGTTTCCCTGCTTCAATGGGGAAGCGTGAAAGTGTTTAGTAAACGGAGGAAACTAATGGCTGGAAAGCCTTTGACAGGAAAGTAGTGTTGTTGCATTTGAAGAGTGCGTCATGGCCACAGCCTCAGTGTTGCTGACCTGTAGTGACTGTGTTTGGCCACTAGGTGATGATGGCGGAGCACCACGACATGGTGTCCAGTGTCTCTGTCGACATGAAGTCCAAGGCCACTCAGACCAAAGGTATTTGGGCTGCTGAATTGAATACATGCCATTTCCAAATAATAATCAATTAAATGAGTACAACACAGTTTGCCCTCGCATCATCGCAACAATCTTGTTGTACCGCACAATTGATCGATAAAAACACTCAGACTTCAAACACTTCATCTCACCGGAGCTTGGCATGTCACGTGACCTGTAAAGTAAAACCAAAGTGAAGCCGCGCCTCTCTTGTTCGGCTCCGAGGCGGGGGGCTGCCGACCAAAGCCGTGCCCACCGAGGGCAGCTTCTTCAACCCCCAGCTCAACGCCTCGCAGAGGGAGGCCGTGCGGAGGGTCATGGCCGGGGAGTGCCGGCCCACCCCTTACATTCTTTTCGGACCCCCCGGGACGGGCAAGACCATCACCCTCATAGAGGCCATACTGCAGGTGCTGCTCACGTGCTCCATGTTGTTGCTGCGTTGTAGTGATTTAGCAGAATTAATTTTTCTACCGTTGAGGATGAGAACTGTCTCTGAATAACTACTGGAGAGTGCCGTCTAGTACTATATTGGGAGGTATAATACTAGCTGCATGGGTACTGTTTAGTATTGTATAGTTAGTATTGTCCCTTTATGTAGGAAATCACTGTTTTGAGTGTGCATTGATTGTTGGTCACTATGGATAAAAAAATATTAAATGTGTTAAATGTATAGGATTACAGTTATATAAAAAGTACTGTATACTTTCCTGGATTATATTTCTCATTTATAAGTTTATTTTCGATCCATGTAATTTTTTCCTTTTTTATATTCGAGTAGATTCCTTCGTTATCGTGCGACACCAACTGCCCGGTCTGACTGTGGTTCCTGTGTCTGCTGTGTTTCCCGCCTCCCAAGGTGTACCACTTTGTTCCCAGTAGCCGCGTGCTGGTGTGCACCCCCTCCAACAGCGCCGCGGACCTCGTCTGCATCCGCCTGCACCACAGTGGCTTCCTACATGTGGCCAGTTTGGCGCGCATCAACGCCACCTGCAGGCAACAAGAGGTATAACATGAGAATTAGGTTTTTAAAACAAAGTGGATTTTCTGTCCTTCATCCTAAAGTGTGTGTGTGGATAGAGCTGAGCTACACAAGGAAGGGATTACTGTTGAGTTATAAGGTAGATTACTGTTACTGTTGACACGTGTTCTGTATTTGTGATTCATTTAGTTTAGAACAGGTAGTGGTTATGCATTTTGCTCAAGGCAGACTACAGGCATTGGGTTGGAACCCAGAACCTTTAGGCTAGGAGTCGAACGGCCTAATCACTATCCACTGCCATGATATTTAAAACATCCTCCTGTAATCCTTAAATTCATCTGACTGAACCATACTTACCATTTCAGAGCTCTACCACATCAGCCTGATTTTCCCTTTTTTATTCGTAGTCCTTTGTTGTACATTAGTCAATGGATTATATGCAGACATGTAAAAAGGTTATATAAACTGTTACTATAATTCTTCTTACCTGAAAGATGGCTCGAAAGTAAATTTAATCTTCACATAAAAAAGTTCACTAAATCCATCGTATTGACATATTTAAGGTGGTCGTTACGTTGCGGCGAGTGCCCCTCACACTGTTCCCGAGTCTCCCGATTTTAAAGAAAAATAAAAAGGTCCATTGAACTGTGCGTGTCCCTCTGCTTCTGCCCAGTCCATCCCGGAGGTGCTGCGGCCGTACTCCAAGGCCGGGGAGGACATCCGCCAGGCCGCCTTCCACAGGATCGTGGTCACCACCTGCTCCAGCGCCGGCATGCTCCACCACATAGGACTGCAGTAAGGAGCCCTCCTCCCCCAGTGCTGGGGCTACTCGAGTTTAGGGGGAAAATATCCTAGTCACGATTATTTGGTCAATATTGACATCGCGTTTTAATTTTTGGTTCAGGAACGGGAACTTTGAAATTTGTCCTTAAAAAAATGCACACAATTTTCAAATAGAAAATAATGTACAAATATGTATCCAGCTGAACCAATTTCTATAAAACATTTAATGAATAAATTAAATATTCTTAAAAATAAATAATAATTGTTTCAACACGATTATATTAGTTCGGAGAGCGTTTGACCCAAAAATCGAAATCACGATAAAAATTGGATTAGTTGCACAGCCTAACCTAGCGCTACGCTAACCCCCGCTCTAGGGGGGCACAGGGCTCCACGGGCCCCACTCCAGGGGCCGCGGGGGTCCTCGGGCCCTGGCCTACGCTCGCCCCTCTGCAGTGACTCCCTGGGGTTTGTGTCTCCGCAGGGTCGGACACTTCACCCACGCCTTCCTGGACGAGGCCGGCCAGGCCATGGAGCCCGAGGCCCTCATCCCCTTGACGCTGGTCTCCGAGAAGGACGGACAAGTCTGTGCTCACTCACTCACTCAAATACATGGTCTCTGTCTTTTTCACTCACTCGGTCTCTCGGTCTCTCTGTCTCTCTGTCTCTCTGTCTCTCTGTCTCTCGGTCTCTCTGTCTCTCGGTCTCTCTGTCTCTCTGTCTCTCTGTCTCTCGGTCTCTCGGTGTCTCTTTCTTTCTTTCTTTCTTTCATATATTTATATATATACACGGTCTTGCTCTCTCATTTACAATCATCTCACCATCATCGTCTGCGAAGCAGGAGAAAAGTTTGTTTTGGGGGATTGGGTTATCAATGAGGGAGCATGCTTAATGTTAACACATGGTCTTTGTCTCTGTACGTGGATCTGTAACACGTCTGCACATGACCCACCCTCATCCAGATAGTGCTGGCTGGAGACCCCTGCCAGCTGGGGCCCGTGGTGAAGTCCAAGCTGGCCATGGCGTTCGCCCTGGGGACGTCCATGCTGGAGCGGCTGATGGCCAACCCGCTCTACTGCAGGGCAGAGTGGGGCTACAACCCCTTAATGGTGGGTGGCAAAGAAGAACGTGTTTTAGGAAGGTGTTAATTCATTAATGACGTCCATTTAAAAAAAACGTCAAGCAACCATCACTTACTAAAGAAGCACTAAATGATCCAATTGAACAAATCGCATAACTCAAAGTGGAAGAGCAGGTTGACTGGTAACCAGAAGGTTGCTAGTTCAATCCTCGGCTCCTCCTAGATGATTGTTGAGCTGTCCCTGAGCAAAACACCCTCACCCTTACTGCTCTCAACGCGCTGGCTTTTGCCTTGCATGGCTGACTCCACTGTCAATGTGTGAATGTTTGTATGAACCGTTGCAAGTCGCTTTGCTTTCAAATGTAATGTAAATGTAATCCGCGTGCTTCTCCAGTTCAGACAATAACGACGTCAATCATCCCAAATACGAGTCAATGCGTTGAATCTTTTACGGGCCTCAGGTGACGAAGCTGATGTACAACTACCGCTCCCACGAGGCCTTGCTGAGGCTCCCGTCCAAGCTCTTCTACCACGGAGAGCTGTGCGTGCGGGCGCCCAGGTCTGTGGTCAACTCCCTCTGCGACTGGAAGCGCCTCCCCACGAAGGGCTTCCCGCTTCTGTTCCACGGAATCAGGGTGAGCGCTCTGGAGCCGGACAGACGGGGAAACCCCTGTTCTGTGCTAGACTGCTGGCCCGGCCTTAAAGGGCCAGTGAACCCCAAAACTGTTTATTTTTTATTGACATTTATATACCTTTTATAGGATTGTCATCATAATAATCGATGCCATTTTATCACAATTGCTCGAATAAGAAGATTTTGAAAACCAGGGAGACTGGCAAAACCATTGTTTACCAGTATCCCCAGAACACATGTAGTATACAGTGTACACTTTAAATCTCTCTGTTTGAATTCCACCTAGTACAGTTGGTTCACTTGCATTTTAATGCAGCTCTGTTACGCTAGGCCCTCCGGGCGAACTAAAGATCCACCGATGTCTCTGCCCAAGGGAACGGAGATGCGGGAGGGGGCAAACCCGTCGTGGTTCAACCCAGGGGAGGCGGTGCAGGCCATGCTGTACTGCTGCCAGCTGGCCAAGAGGCTCTACAACCCAATCAGTCCTGCCGACATAGGTATCATCGCCCCCTACAGGAAACAAGTGAGAAGACAGTCTTATCTAATTATTGTTTTCAATACAGAGAGCCAATTTTGACCCTGTCCATATCATGCTCTGAAAGCTTAAGAGACACTAGCTCTGTTCGAAATCGTTCCCTATCACGGATATAGTGCACTATATAGTGTGCTCGCCATTTTGTAGTGGTGTTCGAATTCACAGTGGTTAATTTCATGCACTATATAGTGCACTTAAAATACCCAAAATTTGTGTACATACGATGTTCCCTACATCTTACTCCCGTATACCACAATGCAATGCGGCCGTGTTTTTCTGGAGGAGAAGAAGCTGAATAACCGCGAAAAACAAATGCATTTAATGATGGAGTCTCCGGCTTTCGTTTAGAAATGTCAACAATTTATTTAGGAGTTAACATAGAAAATGTAACATTCAAAATTAATAAAAAAAAACCTTGATCAAGGAAATGTAACATTTAACATCAATATAACCTCCTGCTTTCCCTCGTGAGTGCCTGGTTTGTTTACATGATGTGGGCGCATCTGTCTGTGTCACAAATACCCGGCGCATTTATTGACGAAAATGACGTTAAGAAATGTTCAGCGTAGTGTCCGAATTCTCGTTTGTTTGTTTTCTATATAGTGCACTATATCATGGACACTATATAGGGACTAGTGAGTGAGTGGATAGGGAACGATTTGGAACCCAGCTACTAGGGCTTTGACTTTTGTCCAAAAATCATATTCGAGGTTCGTTTGTTTATTAATATTCAAATATTTATTAATATTTTCACCATTAAATGCCTTCAGTAAGACCTGGATTACCGCGTTGCTATGGTTACCGGTCTTGCGTATTCCAACGGTTTATTAGGTTTCTTATAAATCGCTGTCTAATCAATACTTCATTCACTGCCTCTTCCGTGGTCATTACAATATCATGAATAGACTGCGTCGGGTTCTCCGACGTCCCTCCTTCTTGGCCTGCCCATAACTGGTTCGAATATTAAGGGCTGCCTAATATTCGTTCGCATTTTGATTTATTTTTTGATATTCGAATTATATTCGAATAACGACGTTCGGCGTCAAAGCCCTACCAGCTACTGAGTCAAACGTTTTCTGTGCATACAAACATTTACAGCTTCTTCTCTTCTTATTTTGCCGTTGGGCACAAAATGCCTTTGGTCAGACACTAGAGGTCACTGTTTCTAAATTCCTCCCCTTGGGAGTGCCAGGTTTTGATGGACACGCGGCTTTAGTTTGAACAGAAGGCCAAAACTGATTTTGTTTTAAGCTGTGCCTGCTTTCGTGTGGGCATGGCCTTGATGGAAGGCTATTTATAAGCTCATGTCTCTCTGCTGTGCCCTTCTCTGGACTCTTTATTACCGTAACATGGTTATGCTGCAGAGCTACCTGGCTGGAGCTTTATTAGCATTCTTTAGTTTTTATTATTTGTAGTTTTTATTTGAATCCAAATTATATTTAAATGGCACACTTCGAGATTCTTAGGGGAATGAGGGAACACTTATTTTTATGCCACTTGACAAGTTGGAGTAGATGAGTTGCTGTTAATTCTTATTTAATTTATTTCATTGGTCTAAAATTGTAATCAGCCATCTCTTCCCTGCACCCCCCCTCCACCAGTCGGAGAAGATCCGTACCCTGATGGGCCGGGTGGGTCTGGCGGATATCAAGGTGGGCTCTGTGGAGGAGTTTCAGGGACAGGAGTTCCTGGTCATCATTCTGTCCACGGTGAGACTCTGGCTAGGGCCGACCCAGCACTAGAACAGTCACTCTTCATCCTAGTCTACGGCTCAGGTAAGGGTCGTCTGCGTAGTCCAGTAAAAACCAGAGGAAGTGATGCCATCTGGGAGAAATGGAAAATAGCATGAAGGTATAAAACATCTTGGTGTGACGGGCATATGATGTGTTGATAGAAAAATCACATGGTGTGTTGATTTTACAACTAGACCAGCATACCAAGAAACAACATGGAACCTACGCGTGTTTTAAATATTTTGGCAACGTAACAATTATCTTTATACTGATATTTGGTGAGTATAGAGTTTTGTCGTGTACCATGTAGCAAACGGCCTACCGGAATCACAGGTTACAAGGAGTAGTTAAGTTCAGTGCAACATACAGTGCAGCACACACAATGTACCGGGTTACCAGCTAACCCAGCCAATTCAATTTCAGCACGGCTCGGTCATTCCATACATAACATGGAGTAAATGTACAGTTTGCAAGGAGAACTTTATTTTTTCATCCATGGGCCCCAGTTGCAACATCAAAACATGAAAAGAGTAAAACGCCCGCCGGCACTGGCCTTTACTTATTCCTCGTACATTCATGATAACGTAGGTGCGCTCAAACGAGTCGATGCTGGGTGAAGACCTCCAGAACATTCTGGGCTTCCTGTCCAACCCCAAACGTTTCAATGTGGCCATCACGCGGCCCAAAGCCCTGCTCATAATCATCGGGAACCCCCACATTCTGGTTAACGTAAGTGCAGTCTTTGATACCGTATGTACATTTCTGTTTTTTAAATAAATGTTATCCTGTATTTATTATATTTAATTGAGGTGGAAATGGCAATGTATACACAACCATGATAGTCTAGTGTCGAGGGGCTTTGAACTCCATGGTTTCAACCTTCTGGGTTTGAACCCCAGTGTCTGCAGGTCTACCCGCCTTGGCTTCCTTGATTGAGCCAGAGACCCTTTGTCCTTTGTTTAGACCTGTCAAAAACCAAAACACTGAAGGGTCTTTGGATGAAAAGATGTCTGTGTGTGTGTTTATTTTCCCTCCAGGACCTTTGCTTTCGCACCTTACTACAGTACTGCTTTGACAACGGGGCGTTCATCGGCTGCGACCCACCGCTCTCTCTGCGGTCCTCACACAGGTGCTCCGGCTGATTGGCTGTCGGCTCAGCCTTGTTTGTTGTTGTTGTTGTAACAGGGTTTCCGCGGTTCCTTAATCCAATAATCTAAATCGAATGCCTGTCTTAAATACAATTTGTACAGTTCCTAAAAAAATATTTGATGTTAAGATTACATTTTCTTCAGTTTTCCTGAATATCCTGTGTACTTACTTTTACCAGTATGCACTTAAAGGGTATTCAAATGCTATTCATAATGATTTTTAAAAGGACTAAAGACTTGCATTTAAGTCGTTGAAACCTGAAGAAACCATGTGTATAGATCATGTTATTAATGATGTTGTGATCCTAAAATCTTGAATCAAGGGCAGGCACTTTGGAGATACCAGCTATAGTCAGCTAGATTTTGAAAGTATACAACGGAATGAATCCCACCCTTCCACTCAGGGTTCCTTCCAGAGCCACTCCTCCCAAACACCTTACTAGCTCAAGCAATAGGTCTACCTAGTCTTGTAGAAGAACGGCCATTGCCTATTTATCTACTTACCTAGGTAGGCAGACGGGTAAACTGAAATACGCCCCTTGTTGGAGGGGCTTATTTCAGGCCTACGACAACCGCAGACGCCAGATACTTGGTTTTGCTCGTCAGAGCATATCATTGATGGATTAGTTAGGATCAAAAATATGAAGAAAAATGCTTTCTATGAATATGCCATGCGTGCAAATGTGTTCGGTTGGACTTGCAGGGTATCCATAGATCCGTTCAGAAAGAGAACTACTGATCAAATCATAAGTTATTTACAAGGGGGATTGGATGCTGATGATTCAGCCAAATATTTATGCTGACATGAACCCAATGAAACTAACAGGCAATCATAATTCAATTCTTTTATAAAAAAAGTTCACTGATATTTAAAGTTCAATATTTTCTTTGGTCTGGTGTGCATTATTTATAATGCTGAATTTATTTTGTATAAAATAAAAACATAAACATTTTTTTTGTAGGACTCTGGATAAGGACGAGAAGCCAGAAGGAAACGGGACACATGAGGAATGACCGACACCTCTTCCTCCCCTTTACTTTAATCACTGCATCTTATTTTGCACTTGCATGTTCATTTTCCATTCCAAATAAGTGCCTTGTGATGAATGTGGACGACTTTTAAACCGATCATTATTCAACCATAACGGAATTGCAAAATAAATATATAAACTTGCTTTGAAATCACACTGAAC
>OOFH01093031.1:0-11192 GCA_900323355.1 Merlangius merlangus
ATAAGCGGCAATTTTTCTGAGAACCTGAATTTCCCTCGGAATAGGTTCTATCTACTGTATATGTAACGTAAAATGCTATCTTCCTTATGATAAAAAAAAAATGCAAATCATATTCCTTCATCAAAGATTTATTCTGGGCTCACTTGAGGGCAGGGAATAACATTTTGGTAGAATATAGAACATATTCTGAATAGAAAATATTAAACTCATCTCTCATGTGCGACATTGGAAACATTAATAGCAGCAGCATAAAAAAAAGTCATTCCTGAATAGAAGAATAAAATACTATGTAGGCTACTTTAACATGAAAATAAATTAAATAAAGTCTCTTAGCAGCATAATAAAATAAATTCAGAAAAGTAAATAAGGTGTCACATGTGGACTATTAGCAGCATTTAAAATCCCCCTTAAACTGGGAAATGTGACAATAACACAATAACATTAGACTGGACTGCACTCGTATCTCTAGTTTTAACTTAAAATATAGGCTGCCTGATGAGAGATAAGACTTGTCAAGCGCGTCGGACTGGCGGGGAATTACGGGTTCAAAACGCAATTAATTGCAATTAATTTATTTTAATCGAATTTTCTTATCGACAATTAAGCGATAATCGATTAATTGTTTGCATCCCTAATTGTCATCGATTCAAGTATTAAAAAGTAGCTAATCAACATCCCCACATGTAGTGTTATAGGGTTAAGAACAGTTCCTAGGTATTAAACAAGCGCATTGGTATGGCCCAGGTCTCCCAAAGTCACTAATTATCAGTGTCACCTAGGAATCTTATGGCCATTCTCTTCGTCATATAGGTACCTTGTAGGGTTGCAGCGGTACACAAAAGTCACGGCTCGGTACGTACCTCGGTTTTGAAGTGATGTTACGGTACAGGACGGTACGGTTCATAGTTAAGGGGAACATTTTCTGAACAACAGAGAATGGCCATAGATCAGCAGCAATAAAAACAGATAAACTTGGATATGGCCTTTGCATTTCTGAATTCCCAGACAGGGGTTGTTGAAATAGTGTCGTGAGCTGGGTTTGCACAGCTTGTTTTTTTTCATTAACAATGATAGTAACACATGCCTTTTCAAATGCATGTGAATGTTAAAGTGCTGTACGTAGACACGCAGAGCCCTCTCGTTAGCTGGAGAGCCTGTCGGAGACCCTCTCCGTAGCTTACGTGCGCATCCAATATTTTTTATCTATCCATCGACACAACAGAGACGGCAAGGGCTGTGATTGGTCCTCTAACAAAATTATTTCCGAAATCACTTCTCCGATTTGACTCCTTATTTACACCTTATTTACTTTGCACATTCAGGACCAATAAAACACCAAATAAGATTTGAAAAGCTTTGGACGTTTATTTACAACACTACTTACATGGTTTGTAGTCAGCATATTAGATCGATCAGGCGGCGAATTGCATTGCGTATCCGACATCCCAACGGAGAACTGCGAATGCTCGAGGGGTCGCATCGCAAAACAAGCCGCTACATTTACCATAATAACACCATGTACGCCACATTTACGCACCGCGGCCCATCTCTGTAACCACCCAGAAGTGCCTGTTCCGTGACGGTTCGGTACAAATACGTGTCACCAAATCGTTACACCCCTAGTACCTTCTAACAAAAAGGTGCATACCCTACTACACAGAAAATATATATCTCAACGGAGGTCTAATTCCCAACAGCACAAACGGCAGCTGGCTTTCATCTGCAGCGCTCGTAAAATCCCTGATTTTTTGGGGGGGGCTGAAAATGAATGTAACCACACTGTACATCACAACATTCTCGCAAAGCTATACTGCACTTATCACACATGGCAACATGATGCAAGCATAGGCAACACTGGGAGCATGACCCCGGAGAAAGGCACGCACGTGGCTCTTGATTGAAGCCCATTGCAGACTCTGAGAAAGCAGATGAAGGGTGCATCATTCACAAGGAGGAATAAAGTCATTTTCAGTCTCTTAAGCGGCCATTGACTGACAGAGTTAAATGCTATAGAGAGTGAAGTTTCTTTTTGATTGTCTTCCAGTTTTCTTTGGCCCGTTGTGCTGCCCAGAGCCTCATCCAACCCCTAAAATAACTTCTCAGAATGGCTGCCCCTTTCTCCCTAACTTGCAGCAATGCAAGCTAAGTCTTGCCTCCTTTCTAAACAACATTACTGAAGGTTTTAGGCTGTGCCTTCAGTTACAGTATATCCTATTACCAGGGGTGATTAGTTTACTCTTTGAGTATTCACCATGCACCACAACATTTGAAAGTGACCTAATTTTACATAAGAAAAGTACATACAGTTTAAAAAATATAACAACAGATTAGATTCCTTCGATTGGTTTCATTCTCCTTTTAACTCTGAATGTTTAACCAACGTTTTCAATTGTCCATTTTACCAAGCTTAGAGACAGGATAAGGGTTGGGATCACTCAAGCTTTGGTGTTTGGTGTGAGATAGAGTACACATTACAAAACCTTCATCTAACTTCAACATGTGTCTCGCAGCTGGTACAGGATCTGTGAGCATTTTGTCGGCTCCGACTCAGCACCTAAGAAAGGCTTCCATCATCATGTAATGGATCCAAGGTGCTACATTTCTGCTTTTTGATAACCTTTCCCATCTAGCAGAAAATAAAACAACCAAAACATGTGTAACAAATTGGAGTTCTTTTTTGGGGGGGATTTCGGCTGTCGGTACCTTACAGCTGTTTATTACCCTGCTCCAATCGTGTAACAATGTCATAGAAATATGGAACAGGATTGATGGCAAGCTCATGGCATAGTGATATCAAAGCTCAGTAGCAAGGGGCACTTTATTCATACAGGTCATATATTCTCTGTTCCCCATTTACCATTGAATAATCTCTAATGATGTTTTCACTCAAGGTGCTATAGTTAACTATGCCCTACATGTGTTTGCAGTAGTTCAGAAGAGGTATAAAGAAACATTCTGTTTCTCAGATGTTTTTAAGTCCATCCTTATCCTCTGCATTGTTGGTGGTATTGTTGAGTCATGGTTGGAGAGAGCTATTGACGGCCATGTGCTGTGTACATGAAGCATGTGAGTATGTTTTGGTGCCAGGGGTCAGAGGTCGGGGTATTGCTCTTGCAGGCAGCTTGGAGAGATTTACGGACCATTAGAGGAAGCCTGTAATCAATACACGCCATTGTCCCAGAGTCCGTCATTACAGCAGACAACCGGCGGTTGGGTCTCAATTTGTCTTCTGGAACCAGGAGTGCTGCCTCCTCCGCTCCAGCTGTTGTGTTTGTGGGCTAAGACTCTCCGCCGCCACATGTTTTTCTAATTGCTACCATGGATGAGTGCGCATGAGTTACTGCTTTGACCCTACTGGTGCCTTCCTGTAGCGCAGCTCACCTGCTCAGCTCGGTGCACGCAACCCATCGCTCTGGTTGTGGCGACGCAGCGCTTGTTACCGACTGACAAACCTCCGGAGCTTCAGAACATTCTTGAGCGGCATGCGGCCTGATTGTTTATCTTGAGTTTGCAACTCATGTAATGATGCATCATGTAAGGAGAGGGGAGGGAGGGGAGGGGTAGAGCTGTCAAGAACTCTCTCAACGGTGACTCTCTCGGAGGAGATTTGCAAGACCGGTCTTCACCGACAGTTCCAGAGCAACACCTTCAGTGACCCCTCCTTTCCTCCCGGTCACACACTCATTCAACCATATCCATATAATATATATTATCACCCCTCTAGCCTCAGGCCATGTGGAAGCTGTTAATGGGCTCATAGGGACAGGGTTTGTTGGTTTTTGGTGAATGCAAGAAGTCAGCTTTACAAGTTCTGGGCAAACGCAGTACCCTGCCATGTTACTCATTTGAGGCTGAATGTAGGAGTTTGGGGGCGCAGTAGAGGCACAGTATATCATAGCTAAAATGTACACAGTTGCATGGGTCAGCTGTAACTCAACCAAAGCTCCTCACAGATATTAGATTAGTGAAACTATTGGCTGCCACTTTATATGAAGGAAACCCACACAGTGGAAAAAATGCTAATGTGTGACAGTGGCACCCTCGTTTTGTTGTTGCTTGAAAGTTGTACCCTCAAAAGATTTGCCACAAAGAAAAAATAAAGAATGTCAAATGGTAAGAAGATATTTTGGTCTTCTGGTCAATCTCCAAAGTCCTGCTTTTCAATTTTTGGTAGGCATGCTTTAAAGTGGCAATATTACTTAAACAGCTGTAACCGTTGCACAAATTAGGTCAGCTCCAACCATGCATAAATCAAATAAGATGCCTTTACATATAGGAGCAATAGCCACATGGAAGCAGTTGCATTACCTGGTCACTAATCCAAATCAGCCAGATGCTACTACTATCTACATGAACTAAATCTCAGTGTTTACTCATATATTAAATCACAAAATGAGTTGGGCTAGGGAGTTCACACATTCACTTGAATGAATGTTAACTGGAGTACCAACACATCCGCTTGGCTGTTCTCTGGCGGAAGCTTTTGGCAATTAGATATCTGTTCTTCTGCTCAACTTCCTGCCTCTCTGTTACAGATTTCTGAAAGGTCCCTCGGTCAAATCTTGTGTCATATCTCCCTGAACTCCCCAGCATGGCTCCCCATTCCTCCAAATCTCATAATGGAGCATAACCTGCCCTCTCTCCACTCGAGAAGATCCCGGTCATTATTATTTTCGAAAAGGGTTTTAATATCTGGTTAGCTCGGGCAGGACTGTTGACCTGCGTAACTGAAGATTTTAATACGTGTTTAAGTTATGTGAACTATTTGGTTTCAATTCGCCCCTGGCTGGATAAAAAGGTTGTAAAAGTCTGATGGGTTGGATTACATAGAGGCAAGGAGAGAAAGGGGAGGTATCTCTGGTGAATTGTAATGGAATAAAGACTACCACTTAGATGGGAATAAGGGCTTAGTGCGCTGATGTTATGAAGAGTGGGTGGTTTTCTGTTATAAACACAGTGCCAATCCTGGTATTACAGGTAACTCCATTCCATGGGGGAAACACAACACAGCTCCATGTGTGGTTTTATGTATGATAAACTTGCATGCATAGTCAATATGGGATTGTGATAACACCAATGTCAATGTTCTCGTCATTTAATGGATATTTATTGTTTTTGAGGTCTTTTCGGCTGCCATGGGCTTTTTGGTGTAGATGTTTCGGTTTTTCTGCGATGATGTCCAATGACTTCTTAAAGTTACCTTGCTACAACATTATCCTCCTTTCCATTTGTTTTCTCAAACACTTTTTTCTAATTCTGTGTTAGGCTTTTCGTGGTCGCTGTTATGAGCCATGTAACAATGGCCTAATAGCTTGCACTTTTTGGATGACTAGACCTGGCACAACTCTGGAAAACTGGGCCAGTGGGTCTCAGCCATAATTGAGAACGAAGTGGCAATGCCCGGAATGTTTTCTATTTCCTTCCCCTTTTATTTATGGCAAAATTTTGTTTTATTATTAGTCCCGGAACGTGTATAATGACAGTGCATATTTGTCGAAATGGATGGAATGTGAAGCAATTAGTTTTAATGATGTGCAAGACAAATCTGCACAACAGCAATTACTACCACAATGTGTTCACCAGGGCAGAGGCAGAGCCCCGAGACGGGACAGTAGAGTGACTCTCCGCCACGGCAACTCAAGACGGCTACCGTATGGAAACAGCAAAATAAGCAAGATGGTTAGGGTCAGTTAGGGTCAGGGCCAACTAGTTACCCGCCCTTTCACTGTGGCTAACAATTGACATGGACCGTGTTTGGTTTCATCACAGCTGATTTAATACGGGTCAAAACATCTCAGTGTAGGAACACACACGCCTCCTTGTCTGAAATCGGGGTCTTAATTTATTGAATTGTCTAATATCTTGTATTATTTTTCTCGATTAATATTTCTTGGAGGTTTTATTACTTGGGTTATCGGTCTATTAGGCTATTGGACCGATTGATGCATAATAGACCAAATTGAGGTTGAGCAGACTGCAGACAAGGCAGTGGCCCCCAGCCAAGCTCTGCTACAGTTGGGTCAGGGAGTTCCCATCTGCAAGCAGCTTATAAGACTTCTCTAGCACGTAATGGTAAAAGACCGTAGTCCATGGTTCACCACAGAACACAAGCCCGGTGTAATTCTATGTTTTTGTGTCGGAAACCCAGATGATGTGACCAAAAGCTGATCACGATCGTTGGCTGTCTGGCGAACACCCGATAGACACTTACCTTCGGCGCCGTAGACTTCCACTTCGGTCCAAAAGCACATTTCAAAGAAGCCACAGACTCATCCTGTTGATTCAGTGAGAAGAATCCATCTTCTGGAGTTATTAAGCCATCGGCATTATTTATCCCCGAGACATCTGGGTAAAAGCGACAGCAGGGCTGATTTATGCAGAGTTTTTTAGTTGGTATGACTTAACTTCTTGACAACAACAGTTCTCTACAGCACGCAGAGACTGTTTATCTTCTGATTGCTAGGCAGCCCAGGCAACCTGCTCCTTCTCAGCTCCTCTGGGGTGTCTTCAGTAAGGAAGACACAGACTTATGCTGAATTAGTTCCTCAAAAAGGCCTGCTTGAATGTGTAAGATCGGTTGTTACAGCTTAAATCAGGTTTAATTGGCAAAAGATGTTCAGCTGATTCTCCAATTGAACTTCACTATTAATGCAGACTTAATGTGAGCACTGATATAATGCTTTTTAAATGTAGGCACTATGCAGAATAAAAGGAGCTACTATGCATACTTTACCATAGCAGAGCATATGGCATTGATTGTCAGTTATTCATGGGAAAGTTTGCAATGTTAAAACACAATGGTCAAAAAACAAGAAATGTAAAAGTGTGTCAGCAGCCAAAACCATGATGACTGCATCGCGGGTTTCGGAGCTCATATTTTCCTGCCTTCGCCTCACTCTGTGTTTTAGTCCACAAAGCGTTAGCGTATCTCTAGGGTCCGTTCTTTGCTTTCACTCCAGAACCGAAGGCAAGACATAGTGGCCCCGAAGTCTGAATCATCTCTAGCAACAGGAAGGGGCGCAGAGGTTCAGGGGCCTATTCGCCGCCTGTGGGGCCCTCTGAAAAGCCGCTCTGCAAACTGCCAAGGGTTGTGGCAGCCTTCCTGCCTGCTATCTGTCAGGGTGTCCAGGGCATCTGTGTCAATAGCATTCCACGGGCTTGTTGACAGACCCCTGTTGTTTACATTAGCCACCGCCGACCAATGACCTAATTTACTGTCTAAGGACAATGTTGTAAATCCTAAGGTGCCTTCCTTTACATATACACGTGTCAAAAAGTGCAAAGCCTGTTTGCTTTCAAATCGCAAGCCACAAATCTTCCGGTACTGTTCAAGGGGGCCGGGGAGGAAGTGATGGTGTTAGCGCTGAGGGGATGGATAGGAGTATCTTGCTATTACCGTGAAATCACCGCAAGAATTATTCGGACGGTGACATTGGTTGGAGCTTTTGCCTTTCAAACTTTTACAACTTCCATAGAGGAAGTTGCAGATGTCCTGTTAGACTCTGTAGTCTTGTTGCTTATACAGGTTGTTCTGTTCAGTGACCTTCTACCGATATATAATGCTCCCTGTGCGTCCATGAGGGTGCATAATCAGATTGTAGCTAGGTATGTCTGGCAAAATAACACAAAAATGCCAGCAAAGCTAGCCTGAGCTATGAAGCTGGAGAAGGCTTTACCTCACCGAGACACTGGATAAGGGTGATCACATACTTTGAGTCTAAACAAGCCAGTCAAGCGCTCTCAAAAATGTAACATGACGGGCCTCCGGCCCTACAACTGCATTGCAAGGAAACGGAAGCCTTGTTACCCCCACTGAATCTCGGGCCGAGGAGACTAATGCTCCTCCTTGATTCAATCATCACAAAGTGAACCGCGGTGCAGAGGCTGCGAAAAGGCCTCGTCGGTCCCCCTCGTGCGTTGACTTGACCCAATGAAGACCTCACCCCGCACCCCGCTGTGCCTCTCCCTCCCCCCCCTCTCTCCTCTCCAGCTGACTGCCAGCCGGCCTGCCAGAACCGAGGCTCCTGCAGCCGCCCCCACACCTGTGTGTGTCGCTCGGGCTTCCAGGGGGCTCGCTGCGAGGAGGTGACCCCGGAGCAGGTGTACATCCGCGACGGCGGGGCCCTGCGGCGCGTCAAGCCCGGCACCAACCCCTTCCAGAAGGACCAGGCGAGGAGGAGGCCCGCCGAGAGGCAGGCCCCGGATTCGGCTCGAGCCCGGAGCCCGCAGACCGCATCCACAAAGGCCCCCCTCCACGCTGCGTAAGTGTCGGCCCCGGGGCCAGTTCTTATCTGCAAAGCAAACAGGATTATTTATTAAGTTATGTGTTATCAGATCATAAAGGTTTGAATAACAAAAGAGACAAGGGAAAGCTTCACCACGTGTCTATTTCTCATGCTGTTTTTCTTGGTTCACATCGAAAAGGTCAAAGGAGTCATATTTCGTCATTGAAGCTTACTTGGTGCGTTAAATCACTCATTGATCATTTTAATTGATGACCGATGTAGCACTTTGTGAACACTGATAAAGGTTGTGAACACTAAGTCACTGATATAGCCTTAGACCGTGGATAGGTCAGTGACTGAAAGGTTGCACACTAATGAAGAGGAAAAACCTGGACGATATAGATTGCATTCATGCCCCCCGTGCCCCCATTTTGTTTGTACTAAAATGGCATGCAAGGTTACCACAGCTTTAAACTTCATGCTTTGGGTCTGATGTCATTGTACTGTGATATAAACCTTGATTTACCATAGAATCCGACCACGGAAACCAATCCATTCAGTTCATGAAATTGGATGGATTCCAATGCTTACAAAATAATTTTGTTTTTTTAACCAAATTCTTGAGGAAGTCGCGTTGAATTCTAGATCCAAGATGTATTACATTTTAGTATTATTATTCTAATAAACATTTTAGTTGGGAATGAAAATATTAAGCTATTCAGCATTACCTAAGTAAATAGTCAGCTAATGTGAATGGTGCCATTGTTAACTATAGCGAAGAGTGTAGCTTCCTCTTCCATTCATTAAAAGCCATGCTTCAAAACTCATTCAGTTAAAAATCAATCCATCTGAAATGGAGGAAACAACTTTTCCCTTTGCCAGACAGTGGTCTTAAATCATTTAACGCCATACACAAAGTACATGCTTTGCACAGATGAATTTGCAAATACAGTCTCCCATAATGGATTATTTCACGTAAATATTTTCCTATACATGATTCAGAGTCTATTGAGTGAAATATCCAAGACTGCTAATTGGACAGCCTTACAGCTCTCCGTCTGGCCTGAGAAACGTTCTATTTTTCCACAATATTTTTTTAGCATGCTACAATAATTTCCCCATCGCCTTGAATTGCCAAGCCTGGCGTTTATTCAAAATATTTTTGATTTAATGTTTTTAATGGCAGCAACCACAAGCTCTCATCAAGGGTGTTATAAATGATTGTTTCCTGTAAGTGTTGTTACGGATCGCCATTAATGGCTTATCTTGTCAACTGGATCCACTGCGAACTCTCCGTGCCTCTTCCAATCTGCTTGCAGTTAGTGACACCGTTTAAGTGTCATCATTTGTTTAGGAACTGAGGTCACCTATTGATTTCCGTTTGTCGTCTGCACAGCGTCTCTGCACGAACCCCGTATGATTTATTGCGTTTCCTCTGACGTTTATGGTTGCAACTCAGACTAATTGTGCTCAGTGTCTTGGATGTCGTTCCTTCACGCTGTGCTTCTGCGGGGTCATGTGGAGGTATCCTGGCAGTGGGCCTGTGGTGGCATAGAGAAGGCACATACTATAAATGTAAGTATATTCAGAAGGATCCAGGAGATGTTATTTTATAGCCGCAGTACTTTCCTTCAAATTTATAATCATATCAAGATTTAGAAAAGGAAACTAGGACTAAACCACGCGTGCGTATGATTCAGTTCAATTGATTCATGGCGTACATTGCTGTGTCCTGACTCACCAATCTGGGCACATTCAAAGAAATAAAATGGCAGGTTTGGACAGGGTTTGCGAAAAGGCCAACATTGTTCTCGAGTCACACGTGGCCCAAGTATTTCTGATCCAATGATGCCGAATAACTGGCTTTAACAGGTGTCAAGTTGAAGACGAGCCATTTCCCCCTGCCAGAGCGCCAGATCTCTGAGGCCCTCAGCTCCAACTAATCCAATTACTGCTAAAGGTAGCCAAGTAGGACCCACACCTTGTCAGATCTCCAGAACAATTGCAGGTCAGGCCTAAGTCCAACCTCCATCAAAATGTCCTCAGATGCATTATTTGGAAGCTCTTTAAGGAGCTGTCTTTTAGACTTGCCTTATAAGGCAAATATTTTCATGATATAATATCTCATTCAATTCTTGTCTAATGTACATACAATCCAGTCCAGACAACTTCTGCTAATGCTGAACGTTGGGTTGGCTTGGAGCATCCGAGGGGAGGGACGGCGTTATTACAATGGGGTGCTAGTATTGGTTTCGGGTAACAGCAAGTGGCTTCTGCTGCCAAGGCCGGAGAAGCAGTATAAGAGGTCAGGAGAGAGAGATTGAGAGACTTAGACCAGCACCAGACGGACATTAAGACAGCTGTGGATAAGATCCGGAAGAGTTTCAAAAGATTTAATGTTCAAGGTTATTTAACTTTGCTAAAGCATACAGGCAGCCACGTGAAAACGATTAGCAACACTCACAGACATCTGTAGGACGAAAACATTTCCAAAAGACAGCAAGCTGGATGGACGAATAAATTGTGACTTCCCACACAGACACTTCTCTTGACTCCAGATACACGTTGAGATGATGTAAGTGTCTTCATGAGAACATCGAATCTATAACAACTCGAACCAAAAGCTTTCGTTAAACTACAAAAATACTAGATGGAAAAGCAGATTGGGAAAGCAGTGCAAAAGGTTTGTAGGGTAAAAAGGTTGAGGATGGAAGGGAGGAGAACTAAAGGAAGGAGGAAGACAAAACAATAGCAGCAGAAAGCCAGCCTTTAAAAAAAAAAATGTTTCCGATTCCAAAAGGGGATTATGGCCCGAGGACTTGGCCGTCTGTCTGGAGCAACACAGACAAACAGCCTGCTGTCCAGACCCACCACTTGGCCTACAGTAACTAGCTCTGCCTACTCAAATAAGGGGCCACTTTGATGGGCTGTGTGTGTGTGTGTGTGTGTGTGTGTGTGAGCAGAGGA
>OOFH01093034.1:2248-15015 GCA_900323355.1 Merlangius merlangus
AAATAAATACTACGTAGGGTCCAGGTCAGATAAAAAACAACGCAGTCACGATTGCAAAAGTGATCATTTCTTTATCGAAAACACACCCGTAAATCACATTCATTATAGTATAATTTCCAAAGACAGGGCTTAACAAAGGCATCACACATACCAAGCACATACTGTAGAGACATGTCTATCACGTAATTGCCTTGCCTTATTTCGCTACAAACTACACTTATTTTGGCCACAGTTGTGATAATTACGTAACATACGTTAAACTTTACAAGACACATACCTTTGATATAATTGTGGACGTACAGTTGAGTGTGTATATGCATATGATGACCGTTTAATCTAAAGAAAAGAAGACGTTTTATAGCGCTGCAGCTCAACGGGCTGCTGTGCGCGCTCCCGCGGCCGCAAATCAGTTTTTGGCAGCCGATCACTTTTGGGCACAACACCGGCTCCTCCCGCGTGCTGAGAGAACTGAGGTCTTGCTACGCGCACTCCTGTCTGCTCGCGCTGCCTCCTCGTGCACGCAGTCACAAGCCAACTGTCGTCACCTCCCTGACGTCACTCCGTCCGCGAGCGTCATTTTTCTCTTGTGGAATTGATAAAACGGATCATGTTTTGTAGTTCACTAAAACGTCCATGGATAACGTTTATTGAGTGATTCACATTCACCGTCGCCAATTTCGAAATGAACAAGCTTAATAACCATAATTTTAATCAAGCAATGTAATCCACAGGTTTATAAATCAATAAACATACTTAAAAAAAACCTTTTATTGAATTGAAATTATGATTTAACCCGGGCAAGTTGACTTTTAGGTAGCCCCCCAACAGTTTAGGTTTCGTTGTGCGTTGCGCGACACACGTGTGCGTGCTTGACCCGGGTTCAGTTGATAGTGTGTCAAACATTCTCGGCATACCGGGGCGTTGCACCTGCTGCTGCATTGCGTAATCAATCACCATACTTTTTAAAACCTTTTAATTTATCAAAATGAGGTTTTCAAAAAAGGGCAAATTGTATTAAGATTAACCCTTTTGTATTACGATAACAGTTTGGCTTATTGTGCGTGGCTGAACACAGAGGGCATGCCTTGCCCGGGTTAATTGATAGGGTCAAACATTCTGGGCATACCTGGGCGTCGCACCTGCTGCTTCGTTGCGTGTTACTAATTATAAACGTGGGGGTGATGCGCCCTCAAGTGGATTTTTGTTTCGTTCGAGTCTTTTAAGCTTTCCCTAAAATAGACCAAAATGTGGGCTTCACATAGGCTATCCATAAATAGGAGATATTCAAAGGATAATGAACAACGACTTGGACTATTACGCTGGACGTTTGGACTGTGCGAAGTAAGGTTGACAAATACACATGGACTAATGTAGCCACGTCTCTCTAGTCGACCCGTCTTCATTTGTGTATCACTCATTAGCTGAAATGTCAAATGAACAAAGCCCAACAACAGGCTATTATTGCCTCAGTTTCACCTGTGTGCACGTGGTAAGCTGATTGGCGCAGCTGTAAGTTGATAAGACGTCGCAACTGCCAGGTCCTCGGAGAGGAGCGATGGACGGGAATCGAGGACTCGAGGACCTCGAGCTCAGAGAGGCGCAGAGGGAGTACCTGGACTTCCTAGATGATGACGTGGGCTAATTTAAAGTGGTTCATTGTACATTTTCAAAATTAATTCAAATAGACTATTTAATTTAATGAATTCAATATTTCAATCAATTTTGTGTTTTCTCATTTTCATTTAAGCAAGACCAAGGTGTCTATCATGAGAAGGTCAGGAATATGGTGTCTGATAACGCTTGTCGGCTCATCGTGAACATCAATGATTTGCGAAGGAGGAACGAAAAGAGAGCGAAGGCGTGAGTTGTGTTGCTAACATTTGGTGATTTGTATCAGGTGTTCTGCTAAGATCAATTACCTTGCCCTAATGATGGCTTTTAAGATCTGTAGCCTTAGATAAGTCAATAGAGGTAGCCTATACAGAACCCTAATAATATATAGACCACAACGAACTGTAAATAAGAAATGGTCAAGTCATTGTTCTTCAACAGGCCTATTATTTGTATTCTGAAATTTATTTAGAACCAGCAGTTTGTACACAACATGGCACAAGCCGAGTATTCAGGAATTATATATTAATATAAAATGATACTGATTATTGCAGAGATGTGTTTCTGGATCTCTTGTTTATATTCTCCTTTTGCAGTATGCTGAAGGATTCGTTCGGTGAACTGATTGCGTTCCAGAAGGCCCTGAAAGATCTGGTGGCCTCTATTGATGCCACCTTTGCGAAACAGTTTGAGGACTTCCACGTTGGTTTCGAGGGCAGCTTCGGGACCAACCACGTCAGCCCCAGGACCCTCACTGCCCGCCACCTTGGAAGCCTGGTCTGTGTGGAAGGCATTGTTACCAAGTGTAGGTAGACGGCCTCTTCAAGAACCACACCATTTTGTCACATAATGTGATGTTTGATGAAACAGTCAATTGATGCTTGTGATCTAAAAATGTTTTGCCTGCACATAAGTTGAGATCTTTTTAATGGAAAAACATTTTTTTAATATAAAAAACGGATTTAGTTAACTCTAAAATCTAAAATCTTCAATCTAACTTTTATGGACCTGGGGAAAGTGTTAATGGGTTTGTGAGTTTGTCGCTGTGATGCACTGCATTGAGGTTGTCCCAGCCTTTCTATCCATTTGACCTCTAAGGTTCTCTTGTGAGGCCAAAGATCATGCGGAGTGTACACTACTGCCCTGCTACCAAGAAGACCTTGGAGCGGAGGTACACAGACCTCACCTCTCTGGACGCCTTCCCCTCCAGTGCTGTATACCCTACCAAGGTTAGTACAGAGCTGTGCATTGTGGTTGGTCATGCAGCAACTGTCTCCTCTCTACTATGTTCCTTCAATTCCAAGCTGCTCTGGTTTCTGATTGGCTGCCTGTGTGTGTGGGGTTCCAGGATGAGGAGAACAACCTTTTGGAGACGGAGTACGGGCTGTGCGCCTACCAGGACCACCAGACCCTGACCATCCAGGAGATGCCCGAGAAGGCTCCCGCCGGCCAGCTGCCCCGGTCGGTGGACGTCATCACGGACGCTGACCTGGTGGACCAGGCCAAACCCGGGGACCGTGTGCAGTTGGTGGGCGTGTACCGCTGCCTGCCTGCTAAACAGGGGGGCTTCACCTCCGGCACCTTCAGGTCGGTGTTTTTGTTTACGGGGGGTTCGTCTATTGGTAAGGGATGTTTCAGTGAACTGAGATGAATTGATCACCCAGAGAGATGTAGTCTGTTTTTTTTTAATTTTTTTACATGCTGCAAGGCTTTATTTGATGAGGTACATTAAAGCTGCCGGAGGCTTGAATGTAAAGACATCAACCAAACCCTTTGTGCACCTCTGGTGGCGCTACTAGCTTCACGTACGATCGACTGCGGGCAAGATGGATTCTCATCCCGATTTGAAAGACATTCCCTGATTTGTCAGAAATGAGTGGGGAGTGGTCTAAATCTATTTGAGGGAAATGACTGAGGGATGGCATTTATAATAGAGTATTCAAATTATGGTTCTTAGGTTTTGCATGAAGCATCTCTATGTACGAAAGGGAATATGATCAAAGAGGAATTATAATTTGTGTTTCCTGGCATGTGTGCCAGCCGGAGGCAGCTGCATGTTGGATTGGCCTATTTGAGTTTCAGGTGGCTGCAAAGAATGACCTTGTGCAATGTGTAGTTTATGTAGCAGCCTGTAACAGATTGAATGGGCAAAGAGGGCTTTTGTCGGGTAAGGCTATTTAGATAAATGTGAGCCAGGTGGACAGCTAAAGATAGCTATTTAATCGTGGCGTAGAGATGGCAGGGTAGTTTGCAATTGATACAAAGGACATTGGTAATGAAGATGTATTAAGAAGATCATAAGGCATTCAGGCCTGCAAGGGCCAACGTGGGGGCAGTATGATAGATTGTGAGTGTATAGGGTTCCACTGAAGGGTGATCCGGGGCAGTTGAGACATTGCTTGTGTTGTCTTCCTGATGAAGCCAGTCTATTTATGTATTTAATTTTATCTCTGCAGGACGACACTTCTGGTCAATAATGTCAAACTCATGAGCAAGGAAATTGTACCGACCTTCTCTGCTGATGATGTGCACAAGATCAAGAAGTTCTGCAAAGCCCACCCAAAAGTATGCTTGTTTGATGCCATTGCATACATTTTTTGGGGTTGTTATTTTCTTGGCAAACCTACAAACATTTTAGCTGTTGACTACTGTATTGTTTGAATTTGGAGGGAAGTTACTTAAAGACAATATTATAAGGGACACTAAAATGAATTCAAGAGTTTATTTTTATTCGAAGGATCTCGAGACACAAATAAAACGTGATGTACGAAGCATCGAGAGGACAGCAAATTAGGAATAAAATGTTGAAGGCAGAATAATAAGTGTCGGCGAAGGGCTAATTTAAGCCCATTTTTTTAAAACGTGCCTTTCCTTGCCAATGTAGGATGTGTTTGAACACCTGGGCCGCTCGCTCGCCCCCAGTATCCACGGCCACTGCTACATAAAGAAGGCCATCCTTTGCCTGTTGCTGGGAGGGAATGAGACCATCCTGGAGAATGGCTCCCGCATCCGTGGGGATATCAACATACTCCTGATAGGTTGGTTGTTTTGAAGCGGTATAAATGGGTCCACCTCAAACCGAGGGTAATGATGCAGAGCATGATCGGTCTGGTCCTTGTTGCTATGTAGGTGACCCCTCGGTGGCCAAGTCCCAGCTGTTGCGCTACGTGCTCTACACAGCTCCCCGGGCCATACCCACCACAGGGAGGGGCTCTACCGGCGTTGGGCTGACGGCGGCCGTTACCACGGATACGGAGACTGGTACGGTCACCTTGCAGATTTTGTCGGGTTGACATCTCCGTTGTCTGTATACGATGACAAATTAAGTGTTGATGTCTAACAAATCTGATGTTTAATTTGATCCCTGAATTATGTTTTCAAGTTGCATTTTATGTATGCAGATCTTTTAATTATATTTAAAAAATAATCATGTATGATTCTTAAGTTTAATATCGACGCTGCCTGACTCGAGTCTCCATATAACTAGGACATGCACTGTTTTTAAAATTAACCATTTTTAGTTTTCTTTGGGATGCTGATATGCATTGTACTACAGTATATG
Organism: Merlangius merlangus; assembly: GCA_900323355.1. Taxonomy (NCBI): domain Eukaryota; kingdom Metazoa; phylum Chordata; class Actinopteri; order Gadiformes; family Gadidae; genus Merlangius; species Merlangius merlangus. The sequence continues at coordinate 7,422 of OOFH01093034.1, forward strand.
GTAGACGTTGGGTGACGTGGTTAAGGGCTGCCCCTCCCTGCCTATTCGGTGACGTTTGTTTGGTGATCAGGCGAGAGGATCCTGGAGGCCGGAGCCATGGTGTTGGCCGACAGGGGGGTGGTGTGCATCGACGAGTTTGACAAGATGTCCGACATGGACCGAACGGCCATCCACGAGGTGATGGAGCAGGGCCGTGTCACCATTGCCAAGGCCGGCATCCAGGCCCGGCTCAACGCTCGCTGCAGCGTCCTGGCTGCCGCTAACCCCGTGTATGGAAGGGTGAGGGAAGCTTTTTGATATGTCACGCCTTCATTTTTCGACCAATTGCGACAGCAACATATTATACCACCAGGCGAGTGGATTAGTCGTTGCAATCCGTTTTTTTCCTAAATCTGCCTCTTCTGACATGTGGACGTGTCCACATAGATATGTGCTGGATAGATCAGTCTACCGATTTCCATGGCTTTTAACGGCTAATCACACTCACACCTGGTGGTATAATATGTCACCTTTTAGCAATGTGTTACAATCGCCTCCTTGTACGTTTCTGCTGGGTTATATTTTCATGGTTGGCGGAAATAACGTTGCTCAAAAGTTGGCAACTACAGACTTGGGTGGCAACTGCCAGACCCGTCTGTCTTGGGCTACTATCCGTCTGTGCCAGACGGACTTCGAGGATTTCCAAAACTTACATTGGTGAATGCATGTTGAGCCTGCACCTCAGGAGATGTAGGTGTCTGTTGAGGGTGACCGTTTCTCTTCAACACCCCCCCGTCACCTTGTTTCTCTTCCCCCAGTATGACCAGTACAAGACCCCCATGGAGAACATCGGCCTGCAGGACTCCCTGCTGTCCCGCTTCGACCTCCTCTTCATCGTGCTGGACAACATGGACCCCGAGAGCGACCTGCAGATCTCTGAGCACGTGCTGCGCATGCACCGCTACCGGACCCCCGGGGAGCAGGAGGGGACGGGTGAGGAGGGGGAACCAGGGGGCCCGCGGGGGTCTTGCCACACCATGTGGTTGGTTGTTCAGACCACGGTCCTCCTCAAACCCATTTTGAAGTGGGTCGAACCCATTCTGGGTACCCGACCCATGGTTTAATGGAGACGTATCATACCGCCGGGTGTGAGTGTGATTAGCCATTACAAGCAGGTTTGAAAATGTGCAGCATTGTGACATCGCAGGTGGGCGTGTCCACCTAGATGTGTGCTGGATAGATCGGTCTACCAGCCTACCCAGTGCACTGTAGCAAACGCTGCTCATCTAGCCATCACACATCTAGGTGGACACGCCCACCTGTGATGTCACAATGCTGCACATTTTGAAAACGGCTTGTAATGGCTAATCACACTCACACCTGATGGTATGAAATGTCCCCTTTTAATAGACACACTGATGTATCCCATAAAATATCTTGCTCTACTCCCCCAGAAGGTGATTTGACCTGAACCAGATTGTGGAAAGGATTTAGCATTGGACGTGTTCTACCAATTTTCCAAATAAGAGCTGAGCCACATTTTTAGCCCCTTGGGTAGAGATGGGAAGAGGTGTGAAATGGCTCAATAAAACTGTGATGGTTGCAGTTATTGCCTTTTTTTTTTTTGTCACAAAACCTCAACTGCAAGGGGAATGGTGGGATTGGCAGGAGAACACTTGATATGACAAGTTCTCCGAAATGACTGCTAAAATGGATCACTCGCTGAGTGTGCAGTTAATCATGGTGATTTTGTATTTATAAAGCAATGCCTCTCGGAAGCAATGTGGACATCTTTGCCACAGAGGACCCTAACATCACAGACACCGCAGAGCAGGAGCTCCAAATATACGAAAAGAACAGCATCCTACACAGCCACCGTAACAAGAAGTAAGCTTTCATCTCCGGAACTGAGGTTTCAAAGTCTTTACATAAAGTTTTTGAAACCAGTACAATACAAAATGTATGCATTCCTGTGCTTGACTCTACGACCTGTAAAAGATAGATGGACAGCTCAAAATACTGGCCAGCATAATGTTGTCCTTTCTCTAGGGAGAAGGTGGTTACGATGGAGTTCATCAGAAAGTACATCCATGTGGCCAAGCTAGTGAAGCCTGTGCTCACCCAGGAGGCATCGGACTACATCTCAGAAGAGTACTCCAAGCTCCGCAGCCATGACCAGTTCAACTCAGATACAGCCAGGGTCTGTATTGCCCCATTTACCCCCTTCACAGACTCTGCTCCTTGCAGAAGCTCCTGCCTGACTCAATAGATTTTGCATTGTAATATTGATGAATGAATATGGATTTTGCGCACAAAATGTTAAGTAATTTGCAACCGAAATAGACTGTTACTCTTTTGCCTCAGACTATCCCGGTAACTGCCCGTGCCCTGGAGACCATGATTCGTTTGGGCACAGCGCACGCCAAAGCCCGAATGAGTAAAACCATTGACATGGAAGACGCGGAGGCTGCCCTTGAACTGATGCAGTTTGCCTACTTCAAAAAGGTCATTGATAAAAGCCATAAGATAAAAGGATGCATAGTATTTCAAGTATCTCAAGCAGTTTTGATGCACAAGTTGTATTTTGTTTTTCATTTATTTGAGTTGACAAATGAACTGAGCTCAGGATTTTGTATACTAGATACTGGAGAAGGAGAAAAAGCGCAAAGCTCCAGATGAAGACATGGACCTGAGCCAGTCCCAGTCCCAGTTTCAGTCCCAATCGCAGTCCCAGTCCGAAAGTCATAGCCAGGATCCCAAGAGAAGTACCAGGTCCTCTTCTTTTCAACTCATCCCCTTTTTGTTGTTTTTGGTGAACACACCGTTAATAGGTCAAGGTTTCCTCCAATAGATGCCACTAACTAAACTTACTCTTTTTATCACATCTGGAGCAAACGTCCTCCAAACTTCAATGGTAATCTAAAGGTCACTAGATCTGTATCGCAGTTTTTTTTGTTTGATCACCAACTTGAATTAACCTGCTATGCAAATCGATAGCGCATAAATGAAGCCTAGAAATTATTTGCCTTATTTCTGGAACTAGGAAACGCACCCTGGCTACAAAAGGTGACCTGAACAAGATGGCAGGCTCCGAGGATGACCCTTATGACTTTGCTGGGGAGGAGAATGGTATGGTGCCCAACACTTGGCTCGTTTATAGTTTGGCCCAGAAAGCAGAATTTAACTTTTACTCTTACTTTACATTTTATCGATGCTCCCAATTAACATTAACTTTTACTTCAATGTTGGCGTCAAAAAGGTAAGCGACAGTTGCGTTAAATGTCAATACACTTAAAAGTTGCCCAACATTTAAGTTTAAATGTAAATAATGGATGTTATGATTTTTTTCTTACTTCAGCCCAACCCAATCTAAGACCCAAGCCTTTATCGCAGACTCTACGGAAGAAGGAGATGAGTCAGGACAGGTATGGAGCACCTCCCAAAATGAGTGTCAAACACTGTACTACGTCAACACTTGAGCTCTATGCAAGATGATGCCCCATTTCTCTCCAAGGCACAGGGCACATGAATGTTCTCTATGCTTCACTAGCATATGTATCCATGGTCTTGATTTAATGGCACATTCATGTACCCACATAGAACATTTGCTAATAAATGTTTTACCAAATGGTCATTGCAGTAGTAGGTTGCAACAAATAACCCAGTGTGCCCCATTATGAGTGCACAAAAACGCAAGCAGCAATTGGTTATATAAATGAAGCATACAAAAATGGAAAGTGGGAATTGGTAGTGGATGAGGTGGGACTATTCCTCCCCATGTGAAGAGTCTTCAGTGCTTTGAAGAGGGCTGTATAATTAAAAGTTTTTTTAATTGTTCCATTGTTTCCTCCAGACTCAAGGCGTTCAAGGGGGCTCTGCTGCAGGCCTTCAAGACCAAGCGCTCCCAGTCGGTGGCGGTGGACGAGCTGCTGGGCCTGGTCAACAAGGACCCCACTCCGGCCCAGGGCGAAGGCTTCCAGGAGGGGGAGGTAGAGCAGCTGCTGGGCCGCATGCAGGACGACAACCAGGTCATGGTGTCTGAGGGCGTGGTCTTCCTCATCTGATGGCAGACTCCTCCTCCTCCTCCTTCTGCCTCACAACGCTAGCACTTAAGTCAAACTCTGCCAAACCCCCCACCACCAAAAAAAATCATTTATAATTGCTTGATTTTTGATGAACAAAAATAAATTGTTTGAGCAGGGAGACTGGTGTGTTTTTATTAAAGCATTTTTATTTATTCATTTAAATTGAGCGATTTCAGCATTGCAATAGCGTGGCAGAAATATAATCTTATGCCACAGGATTATATTGTATAGATATAGTTATATAGTAGATTATATCAAGTAAGTAAGCGACTAGTGGAATGAAGACAACACACAAGTTATGTTATACTTTCATCTTTCAGGTCTTGCGTTAACAAAATGTTGTGGTTGATGGATAGGGTGAAGTTATTAACCCACAGCTTCAATGGCTTTATTCACCCTGCTTTAATTGTGATTTGCAGACATTTTAGCTTCTTTAATGCATAGTAATTCAGTGGCCAGTCTTGTGGGTGTCCCATGGCTGGTTGATCAAAGAGACGGGGGTGAATCCTTCAGGCCTTCCTGTTATGACCGATGCAAAGCATTGTTAATCCTTCCAACATAAAAGAGCCAAGGGAGAGGGGTCAAATCATTAAATATGACATATTTGGATTATACTTATGGTTTAACCACTAATGTACTGCTGGCAAACACAAAACAATATGTATAACCCCTGCATTTCATTACTTTAATTTTTGTGATTTAAAGTGATTCCTTTAATACTTTTTACTCTCTTGTTTTGCATTAGTAATTCAAAAGCGTCATATAATTACAAGGCATTAAGGAAGTGAAATAGTGTTCTTGCAGTGCTCCCTAGTGGTGGTTTTCACAAAACTGAAACGTCTGGGTGGTTAAACTCACACTGTCCCAGTAATCCAGGCGTGCTCTCCAGGAGGACCGCTTTGTCAATCTGCTGCCACTGTGTCCTCATTCTGCTCCGCACGTACATGCTGGTAACCAAGGCAACCAACAGCAGCGATGCTGACACCGTCAGCATGAGCGCCATCACTAGGGTATCTTGGCCTTTGTTGGCCCCCGGGGGTACGTCTGGGGCCAGGGCCCTCGCCTTGGGGCGGAGTGCAGTGGGGGGTAGAGGCTGAGGGAGCAGCAACTGAGAAATATCTGAAGGAGGGACAACGGTTTACGGGTGCTGATATGTTAGTCCATAAATCAGGCTTGGATAATGCATTAAAAGTCTGATAGACAAGCCCACATTTGGGGTTAACGAGCCGTTTTGCTTTATATTTTTTATATATTTAAATCAAGTCACTGGATATGTTTTTGCTAACAGCGAACACGAACTGTGCCAAAACCGATGCATTATTCATAGTGGTAAAACAAGCTTCAACATGCTGTCCGGTACTAACATCCTCAGAAAGTCTTTCAAATTAACATTAATATTGGCCACTTTAGAAATACATGTAAAAAAGTAAACTTGAAAACTTCATCGCCTCATGCAAATGACTGAACAATATAAACGTGAAATTGTCCTCCACAGAGGCAGGTATAGTCAAAAACATATTTTCAGAGCATTTCACTCCCAATAGCTTGACCCTTTCTAACCAATGACAATCAAATTCTAGCTCTTAACAGCATACACTAAATAAAGAAATAACCTAATGTCCTAATAACTCTGTCACTGTCACATTCAACAGTAATGTCCCACACCTTGCAGACTCAGGAGGAAGTAGGCGTCGTCTCCTTTAATGTACTTCCTGCTGTGCAGTCGGCTGTGGGTGAGGAAGCTGCTTGTCCCAGTGCCAGGGCCGCGGTAGTAGCTCCCATCAGGGCCGCTCACCTTGGACCCCACCTTACTGGGCCGGTCCCAGAAGAACTCGAGACCTGTCAGAGACCTGTCTTTCACTCTCCTTTATTCTGATTGGTTGTTTTTAGGAAGTTGTTTATTACTTCTGGGTCAATGTAGATACAGTTTTCTGCTCTGCACACTCTCCTCTCTCTCTTGTTGTTGCATGAATATGCTTGCATATGACACTCGATTTTGTGCTCAGATTTAAATAGTTTGCTTTGGAGTGCTAAATGATTGAACCTAAGGGAAACTGGACAACCGGAGTGGGATGAAAGGCATAGCTGCACACACATGACTGAACCTAAATGGAACTAAACTATTGGAATGGGACAGTCACAAACACACACACACACACACACACACACACACACAAAGTAAAGTAAGGTGACATAACCTTATAGCAATAGAAAATGATGTTGATCTGTCCCTGTACTTTCATAAATCTGGTTAGGATCTTTGACAAGAACGTTTTCCACAAAGCACTGCAAACAGTGTTGACTTGTTCCAACAGCGGCCTCCCTGGGCTTGGCCGGCGGGCTTACCGTCCATCCTGTTTGGATCAGTGGTGACCATGCGCTGCATGTTCATACGGGTCCTGACGTCCGACTGCTGGTCCATCAGAGACATGGTGGCCTGGTGCCACGGACAAGGCCACTTCAGGCTGTCGTCGTTGGGGCCGGAGGTCAGGTACAGGTAAAGCGCCATGGTGTCAGGACGGGTGTCGACTCCATTGAGGTACGAACCTACCTGCACAGCAGGGCAACACGCAGGATGAAACTACCACCCTCCTTTGTGGAGAATTTTTGCCCTAATAACTCTGGTATCTGTGATGACCGCATTCATGACTGAAACAGTGGAACTTTAACACCTGATTGTTTACGTGGATATTCTCATGAATTCATATGCTTATAAGTAGATTGATAACCTATGGCCATCAAAGGGTTATGTTAATTGTGTATTTGCCAATTTTTTTGCCTCATATCCACACCGCCCAAACATGGAACAACTTTTGTAATAGTATATTGTTATCATTTAGCATCATGATTCATATTGTAGTGGCTGAGGCGTTTAACAAGAAAGCAGTTGAGGCATAATTCTTTCGATCCATGGTCTATGAATAGAGGCATTCAAAGCCTGAATATGAATATCAGTGCACGGTTTATTCACTGGGGAGTGGAAATCAAGAGCAAGGTGTTGGTTAGGACTCACCTGGAAAGAATAGCCAGTCGGTGACAGGAAAGAGGGACTGAACATCCTGGTGCCTACTGGCGTGGTTGCCAGGAGACTGGTGATGTTGCGTATTTTCCACACATGCTGGGGGCATTGGCCGGACCAAATGTTGATATCATCGAGTGAGAGACCCCCCAACGTGGCAGACGCGTCTCCCTTCACCCCCTCGAACACCACTCTGGACTTTTTGGTTATATTGAGAGTCACGTGATGCAGCTCCCATGATCCGCTTGAACCTTTGACGTATTTGAGAGATAAACGGACATGGTCAACACAAACGATAATCAAAGAGATTTCTTTGTTCTATTCACAAATAACACACAGATGGTAGTGAGACACATTCATTATTAATTAATTCATTGCATTTGTCAAGGGCTTTTACCGAAAGTGCTTGACATAGTGTGTGTGTGTGTGTGTGTGTGTGTGTGTGTGTGTGTGTGTGTGTGTGTGTGTGTGTGTGTGTGTGTGTGTGTGTGTGTGTGTGTGTGTGTGTGTG
>OOFH01093037.1:0-10092 GCA_900323355.1 Merlangius merlangus
GATTCAAAACGATTTGATTCATAATGATTTCTGCTTCAATCTATAGGCGTGCAAAGGATCCTCATGATCTGCTCCAGTCTGCTTTGCAAGACAGAATTAAAAATGTAGACATTAAAGTGTCTTTTTCACATGTATTAAGTTTTAAACATTTATCCATGCTTAGATGGAATTGTTGCAACTGTTGCATAAAAGCAATATCACATATTGCTTAAGTAACAAAAATAAAAGTCTCTATAAAAAAAATAGTGCAGTTAAACATGCTGCCTTTTAAATTCTAAGGAAAGTGCCTTTTCCACTGTGTGTGGACCACAACTGCTACTCTAAGAAGCTAGCTATAAATAAGCTGGAACAAAAATAAAGTGCTTCTGTATAATAAAAATGGTACAGTTGAACATGATGCATTTTTATTTCTCAGGAATGTTGCAGTACCAAAAATATCATGTGGAACTCAACTGTTGCACAAAACAGTAATATGTCTCAGTAGCTTTAAAAAAAAGAAGTTCTGGAAAAAAAAATATATATATTCTTTTTTTTTTTAAGTTATGAAATTAAATCGATTTTGGGCCATTTTATATTGATTCTGAATCGTAGTAAATGAGAATCGCGATTCTCATATGAATCGATTTTTTGGCACACCCCTACCAGTTATCATCAGTACACCCAGAGGGCGGCCATGTTTAGAGCGCTTCGCTCAAACCAGTTACGTAAACAACCACGGCTGTTTTAGTCAACACGACACAAAGCGACCCAAGAGGGGGATTTAAATGTTTGCTTTCAGCGCATCAACCAGCCCGAGTGCATTCTTTATGAGGATACATGTTGATCACTTCTCGGTCCTGGGCTTACCTTAGCACAGGGATGAGTTAAACCTGAGCCCTGTGCTGGCCACAGTGTGGAAGCTCATTAAACTGCGTCAATGAATCCCATGTGAAAATGGTAAATGTCTAACCAGTGGCCACTCAAATCCCCAATATTAACCGATTCGTGCACACATTCACAAAAGGTGAAGACGACGGAGCCCAACACGCAAGACGACAGCCAGCTCGTCAGGAGCAGTTAGTGTGAGGTGGCAGGTGCTTTGCTCAGAGACACCGCGACACTCTAGCTAGGAGGAGCCAGGGATCCCACTCTACCTCCTGAGCTACATGCCGCCCAAACAATAGAACAATAGAAAACATCCTATTGTTTTGGTTCTTTGTTCATTTTTACCAGAAAGACAAAAAGGCAGATTGCATTGAAAGAGGAGCAGTACTCACGCTGGCCCAGCTGGGCCTCAGGGACTCGTTCCCTGATGATGCGACAGGCATCAAACACCATGGTGGAGGGCTCAAACTGCATGGTCTTAACCACGTTCCCCACACCGATCTTCAGTGACAACGCCACCATGGTTGCGGTTCTCGCTTGTTCCCCAGTTGTTCCTGGAGTTGAAAGAGGAACAATGATGACAGTCAGAACAACACAAGACACACAAATCAACAATGCTCTGGCACAATGTCAGGATTGTATCTTACAAACATCGTTGGTATGGGTCGGGATTTGGTTTTGGTTTTGGCTTAACATCAGTTTTTCATGCGCACTAGACAAGCTAAAACTTTTAATAAATAATAGCTCAATTGTTTGGGAACTTGAATACACATACTGGACAAAGTGTGTCACATCTAAAGTTACATTAGTTTCACATTTAAACGAGGTTGCATAGTGATGGCATGTGATCAATATAATGATACAATAACTGACACCCTATTCCCATTAATCAATCCTCATGGCCTGGATGCAGGGATACAATGCAAGTATTTACTCAAAATAGATAGAATAGATATTCATGTAGACCAGAAGGTGAGGATGTTGGTTTGCTTGAGAGGGCATAGGCATGTTTTAAGAGCTTTTATTTGAGTGTTATTTCTTAGAAAATGCCTAACCATCCTCAAGCTATTAGTGAGTCACCGTTAAGCACACCAACATAGTAAAACGTGCTGTGACAGTATCAGTTTCTCTCAACCTTCAACAAAGGTTTGCTGTGCCAATGACTTGCGCCAATGTTGCAAATGCTTTCAGATCGGAAAGTTAATTGTTTGGGCTTTATGGGGAAAAAACCCTTCCCAGTTGTAAATCTGATTTCATGATGTAGTTCTTGATACCACTGCGTACCGAGGAATCAACACGGCCTATTGGCTGCAACGCGGCACCCGTCCATGAGCTCAATATCGATGGCTCCTGGGAGGTTCACGTCATACCAGCCATGTGTGCCTTCAACATTAGCCAGGGACGAAGGTAGTTTGGATAACATAAAATTTATGAATATGTTCTTCCAATCATACCAGAAAGGGGGCTGGCAGCTAAACAATCCCTCTCAATCCAGTGACTCGGTCCAGTCGACCTTGCACCATTGCAGCTGAAGCAGTAGAACCTTTCACTAGTGTCCTTGTTACAATATAATTGCACAGCAATAAGCAATGCAACAGCAGCCTTAAACAACATTTACTTATTATATCACAACATTATGGAACAGCCTGTAACAACAGACGTAGGGTGAGCGTGGAGCCTGCTTTTTTGACTATTCCCTTACCCTAATGCTAATAACCACACTGTTGACACACGCTGTTCCATAATGTGACTACATATTGTTACGTTATAGTGAGTTGCGGTGTAATGTTCATACCAAGTCAAAATGTATCGATTCCAAGTAACAAGATGTGGGCAATGTTTGGCAGCTCTAATTGTGTTGCAAATTGGACAATAATGTCAAATGACTTGTCAGTAGTTTTCAACCTTATTAGGGGCCTTCAGTTTGACAACATTTGCATCACATGTCCAACCATTTTGACATTTTAAGCTATCTTGAAGTCTGCCACATCCGTGCATGACCAGTGTTCCCTTCATCTAATGTTTCTGAGTACGTGAGTGATGCTAGCTAACCGATACACAACAACAATGACTTATCTTTTCCTGACAGTGAGACATCTGCTGTGTTCAGGGAAATGGAATATTGCCATATCAAATACAATATGCTCTAGTCTGCATTGTACATACATGTCTGAATAGATTGTTCATTAATACTGTAGGACTGTTGTCTATATTCTGTGATTCTATGATTTGGCTGAACAATTTTAAGATCATCCACATCACAATTGCAATGCAATTTTAACTAGGAGGCTAAATAAAAGCACCACGCTCTACAATTAATGAAGCATATTCATGAATAAACCCTAAACAATGTTTGGGTAACTACCTCACATCCAGTTAGGTTTCCATTATTCTGTATGTGGTCTAGGTGACGATGCATAGGGAGGGGACTACTATGGTATCACTACACACATCCATTAATCCATTAATAAATCAGCCATATTTACTTTGAGCCACAGAAAACTGCCCCCATTTGAAATCATTGGCTTGGATAAAAGAATCAAAAGTCTTCCTTGTCCCGTCATAGTAGTATAGGCTATAGCTTGAGAATCGAAACATCACAATATCTTCGTGAAATCAGATCAGAATTTGTTCTAAACTAAGTGAACTAAAACAAATCTTTATGAAATACAAAGAAAGGAGAACTTCGTTCAACAACTACATTGCATAACATGAAGAAGGAATGATAAACATCACAAAGGGGTGAGCAAGATAAACAAGGCATTGCTTCCCAATATAAAAGACCAATTCGAGAGCAACTGAGACCAAAGTACTAAAGTACCAATGTAACAGCCTTGAATCTGAACAGACTTATATAAATAGCTTTTGATTAACGAATTGTAAAATAAAAATAAAAATGAATATTCCCTATGGTGTTATTTTTCCCCAGAATGTAGGCATAAAAAAGTTCACTAATAAAACAATTCTAGAGCAAGTCCTAAGGAATTTAAAACAAATGTTTTGTTTCAGTGAGGCAACAGCAGCACACCCTGGCCTGACCAAATAAGGCCTGCTGAGGAACGTGATGCAGATCAGGCCCTCAGAGGACATTCAAAATCACACAGTGCAGATCCCTTCAGAGGGAACCACGCCACATACCTCCTGAAATAGATTAAACACCAACAAGCCTGCGTTTCAACTCTTGAAAGACGTGGATTTAGATAGACTTGGAATGACGCATGCTGACATCATTGCAAGTCTTTCAAACATCAGCAAGCGATCTCAACTATGATGTTATCTTATTTAATGTCTTTCATTCCATCAACCAAATTATTTCAGCCTAAAACAGAACTCCCAAATTATATTACTTAATAAACTAAAATCAAAAACGCAATCAAACCTGCAGACATAACAATGGAACCTTCTTGGCCTCATAATTTGATTTGCTGTACAAGCCATCATCTGATGCAATTCAGAAGACATTGGGTTAGACTGACACAGTGCTAAGAACAAGCTCCCTCTTATTTCCAACTTCGCAATGAGAAGATTTGCATGGGGAAATGTGTACCGATTCAATAGTGAGCAAAAAACATTGACAGATTAAAATAAATTGTCTGGTTCAGCAAAAATGTTACGTAGTTAACCATGCTAGTTATTGAACGAAATAGGAAGTCTAATATAAATTTGGCTTGGATCAAATTAAATTAGTAAGTTAGGGGGCAGCCATAACACTCTGAAAATAAAACCTATGAAGAAGGGTTTTAAAAGGTCCTTTTTTGCGGTTAAGATTATACACAAATTTTCATTTTGGTCTTTGAAACTTCTTAGTTAATTTTGTATATTCAACTAAAAAAGTAATCCATGCCATTTTGTCCCAGTTACTAAACGAATAATGTCATGTAAAAACAAACTGGTTTAAAATCCATCATCCGACCGGTTTGGGAAACGTTCTACTCTACTCCGTTGTTTTTGTGCATCACAAAAATAATACGTGCTAGCGCCACGGGGATTCTCGGATACACGGTTATGAAGCCCCAGTGTGTGGAAGCGTGGATGGCCTATTAAACAGCGGTTTAGGTGGTGTGTCGGAGGGCTTCTCGGACAGTTTGAATACAGCAATCATTAAAATGCAAGTCACAACTTAAAAAAATTATCTGTGTTGGGTGAATTAAAACCAAATCTTTTCAGGAGGAAATATAGGCTTGTGCTACTGTTAATCATTTTAACATACTAAAGTGTATAATAAGCAGAATATAATCAGTGGGCAACAAAAAACCCAGAAGCCACCTTCAAAGCCCCAAGGTCTGTTCGCTGAACAGGTAACTCTTCACAGACCACTCCTGCTTCCACCAGGTTGTAGAGAAACTCCCCTTTGACTTCATGACAGGAACCCCGGGGTTGAGGTTCTCCCACTGCCTGATTTGGACCCAGGAAAGCCCAGGTGAATGTGTGTACAGTACACCGTGCCACACTTGTTGATTAGATGTAGTGAACTTCTGGGTCCGACTCATTAGGAAATTAATACTGGCCCTTTTTCCATCTTTCCAACTTATCGTTTTTTGTATCATGAAATGGTGATAGCGTATTAAGTCAGATATCTTGTTGCGGGCCACATCCTTATCAGGGAAACCCAAGTGCGGCCCTGGTCAAAGGTTGAGAAACACCGCCAATAATAAGGGCAATATTCCTCCCGTTCTAACAAGTCAAATTGTTTTAAAAGCAAGACTTTCTTTCAAATGTCAGTTGAGAATTGTGAGGATGAGAGAAGAGGGGACACGAATGTGTACAAGACTTTTCATCATAAACATAAACTTCTGCAACACATTCCATCAGAATCTGTTCAGATTCAATAGACAGAAAAGACCACACACTCATAGTTGATTTGTGTGTAACAGATAAATAAAGACATCTTATCAATTTGACTACTTTTCTCAGTAGAGTATATGAAACATAAACGTCTTATTTTTATTTAAAAAAAAAAAAAAAAACTATCACAATGTTGGCTTTACCATGAGACTACAACATACTTCTGAACTGCACAGGAAGGGAGCCAATGTAGGGGTTGAAGACTGCATTGACTCCCTCCCTGTGCAGTACAGAGGCCTGTTGTAGCAGTGGGTGAACACTGCTGCATGGCTGAAAGTAGAAGTCGATTCGCTGCTGACAACCGGATGCGAATATGCACACGTCAGGATCCGGGCCAATCGCAGTGTCCAATCAGCGAAGAGCACTGAACGCAGCAGCGCCGTGGGGGCGGGGCTAAAAGTACTGGCTTGGAAGTAAAGTTAAAAAAAATCACGCTGCTGCCTCCAGCCATCAGTAAAACAATCGCCTTTAGTGACTCTAGGTGTGTTTACTGGAAGACAGGCATGCCATGTGAACACATTCCTGCCTTGTGAACGCATAGCCCCGGGCTACGGTTATCCCTGAAGCAGGCACACGGAGGGCATAAATTATAGTGAGAAAAAACAGAGCCTAGTAGAAACAAAAACAGACTTGTCAGCCCATTTGGGGAATGCGTGGAGTTGGATTGTGTTCAATTTCTTTACAGTCAAAATGGGGGAAAACCTCGACCTGTACAAGCGCACAGATTACAACGTAAACAGTATACTGACAAACATTTACCACTCCGATATTTCATGTTGCCACAATGTGCCCGATTATACACATATTCTCGTAAAAAGGTGAGTTATTGCACTCTACAAACGAGGCCAACACGTCCCCGTGAGATATAGCGGGCCACAATAACGTGTTTGCAAAATTGAACTTCCAACAATAAAGCGACGGCTTTAGCGTTTTGTGTCCTCTCCAGAAATGAGTGATCCACATCGTCGACCTCCACAAGAAAACACGGTAGACAAATGACGTGAAGTTCCGCAGAGTGGAAACTTTTACGCGCCCCGCAAGAACCAAACTCCTACCGAACAGGAGAAAGAAACACTTAAGAAAGACCTACCTGTGTCAGCGGACTTGTGATCGCCGTGTACCCGATGGACTAGTAACACGAAATATGGACGGTATTCACCTTTTCTAGCGGAAAAATGTTTTACAGGAGCCCAAGAAGAGTAACTATTTCCCTCGGTTCCGTCTACATCCGCTCTTGGAGACAGCGTTAAACTCCACCCTGCAGCTGCTCAGCAGCGGACAGCAGACTGCATGATAGGGCGGTGACTCCACTGCTTCCTATATGGTAACTTCGTCCAGCAGCAACGTTGACACAGTTATAACAGCAATGTCACTGTGTTACTGGGTCAACGTCTTAGGGACACCGGGCCACGCCTTAGTTTGCTATGGTACTACTATCTATACTACCTACGTATGTGCACATATTGGAATGTTGCTGCTTGACCATTTTACAGTGGTAAACCTGATATTGCTGGCATCACAGTGACATCACTGTTATCAGCCATGTCTCGGTGTTACCAGTAATGTCACATTTATACCAGCAATGTCCCAATGTTACTGCAATGTCTTTGGGTCACATGGCCACACGTTGGTTTGCTATTGTACTACTCTCTAGTGCCCATATAACGAGTAGGCTGAATGATGTTTTGCTGAATACAAGTAGGCCTAGGGATTATGAAAAACCTTTGGCATACAATGGCTGTGTATTAAAATGTTTTTTTTTTTAAATATATATATAATATAACAAAAAGTAATGTGTAACAAATTGCCATTTTCCCCCCTTAAAACCAAATAAAGGTCACATGTCTTCTTAAGAAGTGTTCAAGAAAACTTAAAAACCTTAAAAACACCAAAGAATCTTGCAGAGGCTGAAACATGCTTGTGCTTCAGTGAGTGTGCAGACCTGTGAACGACGTGCACAGACATGCACATAGATGTCAACATACTTGCATGTACACCTAATGGTTAGCGCGCTCACCAAGGGCGGGACTACCCAAGGAAGTCCCAGTCCACCGTCTGCTCTCTGGTAGTAGTTAGGCCAGGGGCACTCCTCTCAGCCTTCCAGTGGGTGTGTTACACTGTAGTTCTCTTTAGCGGGTTCTTGGGTTGGACTGTTACATGCTCTTATTGCCCAACGTTGTGTTGCTTGTATTTGAACAGCTTGCTTCTTATTTCCTTTGTAGGACCTAAAGAAAAACGAACTGAACACTGGACATTTTCTGAGTCTCTTCCTCATTTGACAAACTATTCTAACGCAGCAAGCGACCAACTTACTCCTTTGATATTACACATCTTTTCCAGGCACTTCTGATGAATAATTTAATGGGGGAAAAAAACAAAATGCAACATGTTATTCCTGCTGCGGCCTCATAGTCTCTAAGCTGCTTAATTTGGAGCGTCTAAATATCCTCTAACGTTGCTTTGTCCAAGTCCAGTCTTGCCCTCTCCTTTTGAACTTCGACCTCCCTTTGAACAGATCTAGGATCAGGCTCTCTAGCCATTTAAGACGTTCAGAGACCAGTGATCTTAATCTCATTGAACATGTCTTACACATGCGTGTTGTATGTTTATCTCAGAGCAAACATTTCTCAGCCACGAGGGAATGTTAGAATTTATTTCCTGTTTCCCAGAATACTTCCTTTTTTTTGTTATTATCTACATCCTGTTATAATAAAAGCAACGGGCGGACTGAGAATGAACCACACTTAATGTAAATGAACAAAGAAAGACAATGGAAATGTAGGCCTACCCATAAAAGAAGCTATCACAAATTAACATAATAAATTGGACAATCATTCAGCCTATTCTATGTACGTGTAGGCCCAACTAAACATTGAAGGGTTATTTGCTTTAGTGGGCAGCCTGATAATAAACTATTGTTCAGCTTAAGGGTTAGGGTTTACCAAATATTGAGTTCATAATGCCATTTCAATTACACATTTGTTAGTGCCAACCTAAAGCCCAAGAATGTGTGCCAGACTGGCTTTTGTAGCCTTACCCTACGTTGAAGTTCAAAATCACTGCGTGTTGATGATTTGTGTTCAAAAGATTAGAATTCTGTGGCCAAAATGTAATGGACAAACAGGAGTTTCTTTGATTTTTTAGATTAATTATTACTTTCTGGGAAACTAATAAATCCCTCAACATACTTTACACAGTGAGAGCAGCAACGTAAGGACCTGTCGTGTAGGCCTACAATATCAAGAATACAACTTAAATACAAATAATAGGCCTACTATGAATTATGTGGATCAAATAGTCCTCACTTCAGGAGAACATCCACTAGAGGGCGACGTTGTCCTTTCCAGACGGGTCGAGGTGGAACTCGTCAAGATAAATCCCCCCTGTGGCCGAGGTACAGATATGTTGATAATACCACTCACCAGATACCGCCAACATCTTGCAGGAGCGCGGGTTAATGAGGCCTACACTTGATGTTTCTCAGCTCAGAATTATCAATGAGCCACCTACACATCAAGTCTACATATGATAGTTATGACATCATAGCTATCATAACTTTAATACATATTGTAAACACAAATGATGCTTCTGCATTTCAACTTTCATTCAACAATGTAAGCCTGTGCCCGCCACCAACCCTAGCAAACAGAACCTGGTGTTTAAGAGAAGTACTGCCGCTGAACTGAAGAGCCAGGGTTCAGCTGGTCCACTGTGGAGGGGTCTGCCGGCCCACTGAGGACCAGGTGGGGGTCCCCCTGGTGGTGGCGTGTTGAGGACAGGGTGGGGTCCCCCTGGTGGAAGCGTGTTGAGGACAGGGTGGGGGTCCCCCTGGTGGTAGCGTGTTGAGGACAGGGTGGGGGTCCCCCTGGTGGCGGCGTGTTGAGGACAGGGTGGGGGTCCCCCTAGTGGTAGCGATCTGGCGGGTCTGCCAAACCCTGCCCTGGGCCACTCGATCTCGGTCCTCGGGACCCCTATCGGTGGAGGGCAAACGGCCCCGGAAGGCTCCCTCCGAGGAAGGATGCAGGAGGTGCATGACTTATGCTGGGG
Source organism: Merlangius merlangus (assembly GCA_900323355.1). Lineage (NCBI taxonomy): Eukaryota > Metazoa > Chordata > Actinopteri > Gadiformes > Gadidae > Merlangius > Merlangius merlangus. Next base: position 9,757 of record OOFH01093037.1, read on the forward strand.
CTGGACTCTGCTCTGAGTGCCCAGGGGCCTCCTGAGAGGAGGGTCTCTCCCCCACTATCTAACCCACCGGTAGGGCTGGACCACCGTGAATCGTAGTGGAACAGCTTGAATGTGGTCTACAGGGTGCGGCCATTCTAGAGGAGCCAGGAGGAGGTGTTCAACAGAACACCCCCCCCACACCGCGCACACACACACACACCCACGCACGCGCACACACACACACACCCACACCCACACACACACACACACACACACACACACACACACTCACAGCATTTAATTGCATTTAATTCCCTTTCTTCTCTCCGTCCTTACCCGTGTACAGGAGCCTCACCC
>OOFH01093038.1:0-14956 GCA_900323355.1 Merlangius merlangus
GCCGCGTTTCCACTGCAGGGTGCGGAACGGATCGGATCGCAAAGGTGCGGTAGGGAGGGGGCGGTATAGCCCAGCTCAGTTCCGAGGTCGCGTTTCCACTGCCGACAGTACCCTTGGTGGTAGGCCGGATGTCGATCGCCGCGGCAGCTACGTAAACATCGTAAACAACGTCTTCCTCCCCAAGAATGTAGACGAACGTCTCCACCTCCTTGTTTGCCCAAGCAAGCTTTTTACGCGACATGTTAATTGTAAAGAATAATACCTCAAGGCTACTGTTTGTTTGTTTTTATCCCCGCGTCACCCGGAAGTGACGATTCTGTTGACCAATCAACGGAGGGGGGGTGTAGCTAGAATTTTACGGGACCCTTTCAGGCGTCTGGTCTCGTTTTGGGTACCGCAACGGAGGAGTCCCGAGAATGGGGCCGGAACGGGTACGGCAAAGTCCGGGTCACGCCCACTTTTGGCGGTGGAAACGCGACCCGACCCACACCTTTGCGATCCGATCCGTTCCGCACCCTGCAGTGGAAACGCAGCAAAAGACTCACCAGGGTCGTCATCACACACTAATAGCTGATGGATCACTGATGCATTTCTAAAAGTGACACTCAAAATATATACCTAGCTCTTAAATCTACATAATAACAAACTATTTACTATCTACTAACTATTTAAACGGAATAAAATCATTTATTTCACGTCGATCATTGCATTTTAATGCCATGTATCAAAGGTTGTTGCAGGGCAACAGCAGTGTCACTCAAGATAACTCTTTTTCAAAACCTGTTTATATCCTAATAAAACCAAATCTGAAAGATGAAATAAAATATTGTGACACCAAACCCCAAATATGCTTTTGTAGCTTGTGCCCTTAACATTTGATTGCAATGAAACATGAAAATAATAAAATACTCATCCAGCATTAGATCGAGTCTAACCATCAACTACACATTACACAACAAGGAATTGTACACATCACTAAGTGCACAACCAAGTAGCAGACCTAGAACACAATAAACTACCACTCATTACACAAACCAGGACCTTAAATACTGTAGGCCTAGTACATGACTAAGTATACAAACATAACCACAGTTTATTTCACCAGCAACAACTACAGCTATATTCCAGCATTGTATTCATATTCAGACCACTCTAGTCTATAATCGTCCGTAGTATATTTACCGTATTTCATATCCACCTCACACCTTATTCTGCTTCTGTATATAACACCTTGCATGCATCACTTGTAGCCCTACTTTATTTTTACACTTCTGCTGAGAGGCTAAGCTACATTTCGTTGCGTCTATAATTTATATTGTACTTGTGCGATTATAAGGGTTGTATCATGCTCTGATCTGCAGGTTCAACATCAGCTCCCGAGGGTCCCAGCAGCACTCCTGAACTCGGGCCGCCGTCAGACTGTCGGCTGTCAACGGTTTGAGTTTATATCATGCATCACCGAGCACGTGGTTCTTTCTTTCACTCTCGACATATCCCTCACTCTCTCTCTGTGTCGGTTTACTCCACTTCAGCTTTATCAGGCTGTGGCGCCCCTGATCTGCAGCATCACAATTAACGGGGTATGTTTTGGGCGTTGCTCCATTAAGGTTCCTTAGAATTTCTATCTTTCTAAAGATAGGGTATGTATTTCTTTTAAAAGCCCTTTGTCATATTCGTTAAATTCTCTTGATATTCCGACAGCAATCGGGAAATAAAATGGGCTAGGAATCTGTGGCTGTCACAGGCCTATAATACGCCTGTCAAATTATTTAATTGAATGAAAGTGAGTCTTCTGAAAGGCAAGGCCTACCTATGGCTAAAGCTAGCAAGCTGTGATTGGGGTATTGACTTTGGATGGAGGCCTGTGGGATACAGTATCCTTACTCGGCTGTTTTCTCCAAATTGGCTTCCCATGTTTAAAGGCCCTTTATCATTGGCTGTGTGATATATCTGACTTTATGGAAATGTTTCTTTCTCCTGCTCTCTCCCAGCATGGCTTCCTGCAGCCACCAACCAAGAAGGTAAATCCCAACTAGAAGAACATAGTGTCTGGTTGATTAATTCCTTCCGAGTCTAGGCTTGCACTGTGGCAAATATCCAATCTTCTTTGTCTTAAGATATTCAGGATTTTGCAGTGGACTCTCTCGCTGGCAGCCGAGACCATATCGTTGACTTTCCTTTGTATATGGAACTCTGGCTATGTAAGTGCCGAAACATATTTAAATATGTTATTAAAATAAATAGATCTCACTGAATTATATTAGACTGATGGTGTACCACGTTTGTCAGCTGTGTGTGTGTGTGTGTGTGTGTGTGTGTCTAGGTCCCTCCCATTGCACTTGTGTCTTTTGTGCTGTTTACTAGTCTTTTAGGTTATTGCTTGTTAATAGCTTCTCTGGCCATTGGACCCAGTCATGAATTGTAAGTCATTTCAGCATTTATTTACATTTAGCAGCAATAAGTACATTCAACACTAAACACCAGTAGAATCAACCCCCATTTCATTACAGTGACATTTCCTTTTTTCTGTTACAAGGAGAAAAACCCATAATGGTGTAACCAAAGTGGTCACTATCCTTCACGAGGTTCTCCTCCGTGAGTTACAAAACATCCCGGCCTATACCTCAGATATACCAGCTTACTCAAAATACTGTTGCTTTTCTATTTCCACTGTCTTTCTAATGTGGTTTTCATCACTTTGCCACACGCAGTCGCTGCAATTTTCCTGTGTCTTTGGAAGATCGAGGAGAGTGATGTTTCGAAGATTTGCTGTGACAGCCTCTTGCTTCTGGGAGTAATGGCTGGTTACACTGCATGGAGGTTCCTCTTTATCCTAATTTTCCTATTGATTATTTTTGCTTTCAAAAAAACAACGGCACAAAGAAATCAAGGAGGTTGGTCTATTGAGTCCTACTTTTGTGCTTTTAATATAACACATTCCACCAGGGAGAATCAACTGAACTTGCTCTGTCACATTTTGTTGCAGGAAATGATTATACTGGTAGCAGATTTCTGAAGGTAAAGGCCTTTCGTTTCATAACTTATTGAGATTTGAGAAATGTAATACATGCATCAATTTATCATGTTCATTGTATTTAACTCTTGAATTGCTTGCATATGTAGACCTATTGATAATCTCTTTTTCAATTTTCAGAGCACAGTCATCATCTTTAACCTTGGAAATATAACATTCGCTATTGCTTTGATTGTTCTGATGTTTCCTTGCTTCTGATCTTTTCTACAGTAGAAATAAGTTTAGAATGAAACGGATCATTTATTTAAAATTACCGGTATGTCAAGTTACCTTCATTCAAGCATTTCAATTCATTATCATCAGGCAGTTATTTATTACATTTATGATTTTGAGATGATTTCTCGTATAATATACGATTTTTGTACTGTTGAATCATAAAATAACAATTTGTTCATGCCATCACGGGTTAACTCAGTGCTGGTGAAGCTTCTGAGTTTTGTTAAATGCCAGATGCCAGTGTAAGCATAAAAATGTTTTTGTTTTGGCAATCTAGTGTTATATACCATATGTGGCTATATGCCCCTGCATTTCAAATAAATATCTCCTGTCTCCTCCACTTTGAACCAGCGAAATGTGATACGGCGGTTATGCCAGACCACTACATCCATCTTTACCAACAGTTTTTTATAGTATATCGGAATTAATCATACACAAGAAATTAAAGATATTGCTTTAAATAAATAACAGATAAAAGATTGAAACAAGAATTCAACTAAATTAATTTTGTATTGCATCAATATAAAGTAATTTGAATTAAATTACTTTGGTTGCATATCGCCTAAACTAAAAACCACTCGACGATGTGTGTCTGCAAAAAGTACTTAGAAATCAAATATGTATCAAAATATCTTTATTGATTCAAAATAGATATTCGTATGACAAGATAAATGTCTCACCGATCATTGAACTGAAATATGAAATATTAAGGTTGGGGGATGGGATCGTTTGCAGTTACAATTAAATTATTTTGGTTGAATCGTTTCAGCCAAGGGTTGAAGAACATGTTAGGAGACCACCCTATCCCCCATGCACGCAAATGTAAGGCACCATTTGTGACCACCTGGCTGTTAAATAGTTTTATATTTTTAAATATATTTTTTGGGAGGCTCTTCATGTCCTACCAGGTACTCAAAAGTAGACTGTTTTCATATACAAAACAATGGAGAGGTTCACTTCAGTGTTTTCTTGAGGGATGTGAGGAATAACCATTGCATCCAATATATCTTTAAAAATCCAGCATCAGAAATGAATAATTAACAATTATTACAGCATCGTAATCAAGATATTTTCGAATCCCTCAAGGTAAGCCAGTGGATGTCAAAGTATTGATACAAAAATAAAGCATGGAGGAATATAGTACAATATCAAACGTAAACGCAATATAACAGTTGAAATTACAAATTTGACTTTTGCACAGTAATATTTACATAATAACAACCAAGAAAGATAGTTTTTCTAAAGGAGAAAGGAATCTTGGCGAATGACTGTATTATCACCTACAGGCTTCTTTAGGAATGAAGTGCAGTCCCTAACCAAAGATGTTGATAAATAGAGACTAATTTAAACTTTTGCATTGCATGTTATTTCATACATTTGCCCTGACTGGCCAAATGTATGCATATGTAATTAATTGATTGTATCCAGTGACCACGTTAGTTGTATGACATGGATTTGAATGCTGCATGGCTGAATTGGACTATAGCTTTGCATCCATTGGCGCATTTTAAATACGCCCGTGGCAGATCTCTGCACCAGACTACGCCATGAATAGCATACTTACTCTGTCTCATAGTTCCTTTAGGCTGTAGGCGGGGACTAAGCCTGTTCTGAAGGGGGCTCCTGCTCCTGTTGAGAGAGCCCACACCCATTCAGCTCCACCTGGCTCTCGGCCGCCACAGGCAGGACGAGGTGTGAGATTCGGCTCCAGAGGCCGCTCAGCTTGTCCGCATCCATGCGGTCAAACGCTTCAAGGCTTCCCGAACCCACAAACCTTTTTGCGATGTAATCCTGCACGATTTCCTCCACCTCCTTCAAACTCTGTTGGGTCTCCACGTGGTCCTGGGGCAGCAGCACAGTGAAGGCAAGAAACACCTGCTTGAAGGCCGCGTTCTCGTGGTCGCAGTAGCGGTAGAAGATGAGCGTGGAGCCCGGCGGCAGCTCCTCCAAGCGATGGATGACGGCGGCGGGCCGGTCACCCCCTCCTCCGAACGCTCCCTCCAGCTGGTTGTCAATGTCCATCTTGACCCGGTCGCTGTCCCGTCCGGCCGTGGCGGCTCCGTCGATGTGGAGCACAGAGGCGTTGTGGGCGGCGGAGAAGGCGGCCGCCAGCCCTCGGGCCAGGCAGTCCAGAGTCCGCTCGGCCCTGCGGCCCGCCACCAGGATCAGGCTGACGGGTTCTGTCGGCCGGGCGTTCCGGAGGTGCCGTTCCAGGTGGATCCTGCTCCTCTTCCACAGTTCAAGGCGCTGGCCGGGAAACAGGCTTTGGAGGTCGGACCACTTGGCCGAAAATTCGACAAGCTTTACTTTCTTGCTGAAGTTCTCTCCGTCGCCTGTGGGGTCCTGGAGAGCAGGGGCCTTGTACGCCAGAAGAACAGCAGCGCTCAGCAGCATGAGGCACACCAGTCTTGTTAAATACCAACAGAAACCTAGTGGGACGGAAGATATTTTAGCACAGCAAAAGCTACAAAAATGTGGCAATAGGTCAAAGTGGTACAATTTTCATTTAGAATATAAAAGGCTAACATCTCACCTCGAGGAGAAGATCCATTGATTTCCTCGACGGCAGGTTTCATAGTAGATTTCTTTGTGCCTTAAAAACATAAAACCTCTCTCATCAATATACAGCATCACAGAAAACATGTCCGCCTGCTGCATTACTCAAATGAAAAGTACCTTGATTCTTCCGTTGAAACGGTTGTTTCTGCTGAGGAACGTTTTTAGAATGCTGTTGTGGCGTGTAGGAACCCCCAGACCTGGTGTAGCCAACAGCAGGTACATAGAGCGTACCCCTGGGAACAACTAGAGGCAGGGCACAGTTCATTGATACAAGGGGATGAACAGTCCCAGCTAACTGATATCAGTTAGGGATCTCGTAACAATTTAAGTAACGCGTAAAGCATTAAAGACAAAAAAGCCCCATAAAACAACATATTATTTCTGCACAAAAAGACCTGAAAAAAATGACTTGATTTAAATAGCGACTGGGAATTATTTGTCTCAAGAATACTGCACACACTGACATTTGAATGCTCTAATAATTATACAGAATATTATTATTATGCATCATGTCTGGGACTAGTGACCACAATCCGAAATTACGGATTACCAGAGGCCCTGGCCTTGGCCATAGTCTTCTGATAATCCGCTGTACTCGATTTGGTGCTCTTAATCTGGGGTATGTCCTCTTGTGGGCCAGGTAGATGTGCAGACGTGATAGAAGACAAACGTTCACTTCTTGATGATTCCACTAAAAAGCAGGGCATTAAATATGTATTAAATGTTTTGGAAGTGACTTACATGAGTTATTGTTTTCATGTGTGGTTGCAATCCTACCTGTTTTGTTTTTCGGCACCCCTAGATCGTAGTTTTGACGCGATGTTAAACGCTCCAACAACACAGAAGAAGTCATGTTGTTGACGTCAAACGGTCCAGTCGTTTGTGAAGAACCTTTTAAAAAAAATCGATTACAACATGAAGAGAAAAATTTAGCTTACATATAAATAAAATAACGATAATCTAATTAACTCACCGATAAGGCGTGAGTTTGGTTGTTGACTAGGACGAAGCGGATCTAGTGACGACCCCTTCTCTTGAGGTTTCTGTTTCTCCAGATGTGCCTCGGGTTCAACATCCATACAATCGTCCTCATCGCCATCCATCACTTCGTCTTCCTCCAGACGCCTCTTCTTATCGGGGGACCCTGATTTAACCATAACCAAGTTACGACATGACCTCTGATAGCCTGAAACAGGCCTCAAGTTATGAATAATAACAGTGGTGCTGGCAAATACAATCAGAACCCTACCTGTATCTCCAGATGCATTATTCGTTTCTTTTTCACAATTCTCAGATGCTTCATGGGCTGCATTTGCTACCCCCCTCTTCGTCCGCTTAATGGGGGCTCTAGCTTCAATGTTGGCTGATAGTGAAAGTAACAAAAGTGGAAGCAAAAACGAAAGTTGCGGACTTTATCAACCAGCAGCGCATAAACACACGGACACTAAGGAAAGTTATACAAATACAACGATATAACACATACAAGTTATAGGTTATAAGTAACGTTAAACTTAAAAGAGCTCAATGGATGGAGCCGATAGTGAGAGTTAGCCCTGTGAGCTATACCATCTGTTCTCACCTTTAGCTGTAGACTGCCTCATTGATCGCCTCGTGACTCGAGTCACCGTATTTTGGGAATCATCAGACTCCATGTCATAACAATATCGTTATGTTGCTTGAAAATGTATCGTAGTGCCTCGTCAGAGCATTGTATTAACACATGTATCCCCTGGCTACTCGGTTTAAGTGGCGCCTTTCACAACTGTCATTGAGAAGGGCCGGATGTACTTGGATTTACGTCAACAGCTTTCAAAATAAACAGCCCCTGTAGTCATAGAGAACATGCCAATGAATGTATTCATACAGATTTCATTATACATCAAATAGGGATACATTATGTGTTTAAGACTCTTAATGTATGCAACGTTGTTATTCCAAATTCCTATTTTTATGATTTTTGCATTGGTGAATTAGGTTGTATTTCATAGGATCGCTTTCAGGACTTTTGCTTTAAAAGCAGAACATGTCCGGTCTGTAGGAGACCTCGGTTGTCAGTGAGCCTGCGCGCACAACTACCTGGGTCCAAACTCCAATTGTTATGATCGCGCCTTTGGTAAGAGACATACGCACACTATATGCAAACAGGTCTAATTTATTCCTCAAGTGATTTAATAATTAACTATTTGTAAAACTGACGGCTGCTTGCTATGGTTGCAATTTGCCGCGACATTTGGTAAATAATATTAGCTTTAATGTTACTTAAGCTAGCGTCAGTTGTGTTTAAGTTTCGTTTTCATAAGAATCAACTCTTTGGTAATATGCTCAATTTCTCATTTGAAATGTGATATTATTGATCTGTTGTTTGTCTTTTGACAAGGAACGAGGTACGATTTATGGACTGATTGTAGCTGACATGTTTCTGGAATTGTAAACCATTTCATGTCGAATATTTCCCTTTTTACGTTATGGTGTATGAGAAGTAAGAATATATAGTTATAGTACTACAGTTATTATGTTTGTCAGTGTAGCCCGTCCGGGCCGAGGGCATGGCCACTCATTCAAACGACATCACACTCGAACCTGCTCTTCCTTTGGTTCTGGTCTTCGAGTGTGAAGATGATGAACTATTATCAAAAAAAGTCTAAGGTCAGCCATACATACGGAGCCGACTTCCATGTGGGATTCAATTTAAGATGTGATACTTTAAGATTACACAAGCAGTCAAATAATCGTCTGTAACTTCAGTGTGTTGCTCTATTTATGTTCATTATGTGTCATACACATAATGAATACCCAGTACCCATCTCCTCCAAAGTCAAGAGCCTCGGCGTCATCCTGGACAAGACCCTCTCATTCACACCCCATATTAACAACATCACCCGGACTGCATTCTTCCACCTCCGCAAGACGCGCCAGACTCCGCCCATCACTGACCCAACCCAGCACTGAAATCCTGGTTCACTCATTTGTCACGTCACGCATAGACTACTGCAACGCCCTCCTCACCGGACTGACTCCCCACCAAACTCATCAACAGACTGCAGATCATTCAGAACTCAGCCGCCCGGATCGTCACCCGCACCAAATCATCTGACCACATCACCCCTGTCCTCATCCAACTTCACTGGCTCCCAGTACACTACCGCGTTCAATACAAAACCCTACTCCACACCTACAAAGCTCTCCACAACCTAGCCCCCCAGTTACCTCTGCGACCTCCTCCAAGAATACACTCCCTCCCGCTCCCTCCGCTCAACCTCTGCTGGGCTACTAAGTATCCCCACATCACGACTCATTACAATGGGTGCCCGGTCATTCAGCTGTTCAGCACCCAGGCTCTGGACCTCCCTCCCCCCACACATAAAACAGTCAGACACCATTACAACCTTCAAGTCACAACTCAAAACTCACCTGTTCAAACTCGCACACAACGTCTAACTGATCACTGTTTTGATTGTTTTGTTTTTTTTTTTGTTTTTGTTTTGTCTTGTTTTTGTTTTATTTATTTCTTATTGCTTATGTTTATTTATTTTTACACAATGTCTTGTTTTTTTGTTTTTTTTAAAAATGTATGATGACTATATGCTCTGTAAGGTGACCTTGGGTGTCTTGAAAGGCGCCTCTAAATTAAATGTATTATTATTATTATTATTTTTAATGAGCACGCGGGCGGTTCGACGCAGTCTTTTAAATTTATGGTTCGGCGTCGGATTTTAGTAAGCGGACCAATCACAGCCCTTGCTGCTGCTTCGCCTCGACAGAAGGTTACAATTTTTGGAAGGCGCGCACTGGCCCTTGCGGTGGACGCAGGGAGAGTCCGCAAGGACGTAAGGGGTCCGTAACCTCCTTGCGTGGCGTGAACAGGGAACCATAAAGAGCCCTTTAGGGGATTTTTATGGTTCCACGTTCCCGCAACGCAATGAGCACGCAGACGGTTCGACGCAGTCGAGAACATTTAAGGTTCTGCGCCGGGTTTTTAGTAAGCGGACCGATCACAGCCCTTGCTGCTGCGTCGCCTCGACAGAAGGTTATGATTTTTGGGAGGCGCACGTTTGGCCCTTGCGGTGGACGCAAGGAGGGTACGCAAGGACGTAAGGGGTCTATAACCCCCTTGGGTTGCGGAACGTGGAACCATAAATAGCCCTTTACCCTACCTTAAAAAGGCTTGCGGGACATGGCCCTACTGAGGCCACGTTTATACATAGCAGGGTATTTAGAGAAACAAATATTTCCCCCCCTCCGTTTTCAAAAATAACATTGTGCACACATCGTTTTCAAAAAAGTTGGCATTTACATCAACCCGCATAAATACGCCGTTGAGCGCCATTGGCAAACCTATGGGCGCCGCGGCAGTGTAGGGAGAAGGATAAAGCCATGCCAGCCAATCAGAATCCTTAGAATCAACAACAACAAATAACACAAGCGACTTCCTGTTCCTTTCAAAACAACCAATATGGAGCATGATAGCCAAACAAACTGTAAACATAGGACGTTAAGCATTTTCTGGTGCATAATGTGACGCATGAGAACCTAAAACCCTGTTTCTCCCAGTTGACACGACAACACATAACCGGCGTTATCAGAAATCTCCACTTTTGCCAGAGTTTTTAGAAATATTCGTTTTCTGTGATAAAAACATGGGTTTTCGTGTAAATGAGGGGCCAAACCGCATGGAAATATCGGCGTTTTCCCTTTGTGTAAACGGGGCCTGAGCTTGAACGAGCAACAGCAAGGGGTAGGGCTGAAATTTTGCATGGAGCAAAGAAACAGGACTCAACCCATACTTGTGGTAATTTATATAATGTATAAAACCAGAATAAACATAGAACTTTAGTGTGCAATCAATGTAAAAAATAAACATCATACAAACAAGAAACAGTGATCAGGTTGCTTCTGTTTATCTATTTTTTCAAAAGAAAAAGGATGTGACGAAGGCTCAGATAAAAAAAAGTTCGAACTACACAATTATTGTGTTCAATTTTTGTGAACAGATACAGTACATTGACGTTTTAAAAATGATTGAATATACATGAATATAAAACAAGTTAATTTTGAAGTTGCCTGTTTTTTTAAGAAAAGCATCGCACAAATCATACACAATTGGCATAATCTGGAGTGCAATTCACAATAATTTTTTGGACGATTATAGCACTGTGGTGATCACACTGCTGTTCAAAATGGCTTTACATATCAACCAATCAAAATAAATGAAACTGCAACAAACTGATCGATGTTGTGACTGATTTAGAACTGATTCAGTTTTTATCTCCTAGAAGCCCATCGAGGATTCGCTCACACATGTACAGGCACCGTGGGACATGGAAGAAACCTAAAGAAGAGAGGATATTGGTTATTGACAGCATTACAGTTTAACGGGACCACAATTTGATCTATGATTGGAACAACAGAGTGCATGCACAAACCATCAATGTATAAAACATGGTCTAACCATTGCACTAGCGATGCTACATGCTGTCTCTCTGCTATAATATGACAGCTAGTGGACCGGACCACTAGCTGTTCTATTATAGCGAAGCACGATGGTGTGAATAAGTTGATTTTGTAATTTTGTCTGCTATCAACAGATGCATTAAAATGAAATTGTATTGTCACCAAATTAGTATTTTTGTATTCCTTGTTAAACATATAAACGTTTGATTATAGTGGTGTTGGAACCCTTGTGTCTATTAACATATATCTGCCCAGTCAGGGACAGAGCCTAATGTGATTTTTTTCTGTCTATCAAAGAAACATTAGGCTTCGAACGGCTTGTCAAGCATCCTATCCAAAATGGTTGGATTACAATGGATCACCACTAACAAGTGGCGATGAAGTTTTAAACCTAGTTATCTGACCCTATACCTATACTACCTAGGATTTCCAGGATGTTGTTTCTTGCCCCTGGACGACCGCAGGGATACTGGGCTGCAATCGTAGTGTTCATTTTGTCAGCTATTTTAGATTTAGTCTTAGTCTTTAGAAGAAAATGCTTATTAGTTTTAGTCACATTTTAGTCATTGTTTTCCTTCATAGTTTTATTTGACCAAAAGTCCTTACATTTTAGTCAACTTTTAGTCATTACTTTTAGTCAAAATGTTTTCTCTTTTTAAACTAATTCAATTAGGATAACCCCTGATATATGGACACCTGCTAAGTAGTTCCAGTCTAATTGTCTTTTCTGCCTTCAAAACGAGAGCTGGTAAATTGTGAAAAATGCATTAAAACTGTAATTAGAAAACGCGGTTATAGCGATAGACCCTATAGTATCTGTGGTATAAAGGCTGGGACGAATGTTAAATTATAAATATGTACACATTATGTTGAAAGTATAGACTGTCGCGATTCCCATTTAAACAAATGGTGCAGTGATTTGTCTTCAAAACGAGAGCTGGTAAATTGGGAAAAATGAATTAAACTGTAATCAGACAACGCGGTTATATACTATAGACCCTAGAGTATCTGTGGTGTAAAGGCTGGGACGAATTTTGAATAATAAAATATGTACAATGTATAACGTTAGCTCTCTGGCTCATAGCTGAGCGAATGATCACTGTCATTCTGAAATTGGGTCATCAGCAGCACCTGGCTGGGGTTCAAGCTGCGCACATACCTCAACCAATTCATTTTTAAGGACAGACTAGACGCACAATTGGGGGAAAATATCATGCATTTTGAATGTCCACCACCACTAACATTTTAGTCCTGTCTTGTCTCGTCAACGAAAACTAAACTTAGTTCCTCATAGTTTTTATTATCAAAGATTTATTTTTAGCTCGTCAACGTTTTGTCTTAGTCACGGAAAAAAAGGTAGTTGAGAAACATTTTTTGTCATATATTTCGTTAACAAAATGAACACTGAATCGTATCAACCTCGCAAATAATGTAGCCCTGCTAGATAAGTTCCCCCGTTAACTTGATCCTCCAGTCTATTTGACTACGCTGACGGTCTCAGCGATGTCTTATCTGCGGCTGCTTACTGCTGCTCCTCTTATTGTTAAAAAGCTGAGAGATGTAAGAGCAGGCAGGAATACAATCCTGCCGTGGTTTATGAATCAGAGCCGGGGACTCAAGTTGGACGTATGTGCCACATAAATACACTAAATAGAATAGAGTTTATGTCCCACATAAACAGGCTGAATAGAATAGAGTGTATGTCCCATATAAACAGACTAAATAGAATACAGTTTATGTCCCACATAAACAGACTAGGGTGTGGACTATGTCCCAAATAAATAAACTAAAAAGAACAGAGTCAACTTGAAGTTGCCACTAACGCCTCGCAAACAACAAGGGTACTTACTGTCATTGATAAAATTGTCTTTTGGAAAATCAACGTAGGCTATTTTATTTCCATAAGTCCCCCTCCCACACCTATTGCAGAGTGTGCTCGCTTGTCAGCCAGACTGGGACAGGTAAACCAAAAATTTAATAGTATTGCATTACTTTGGCCGCAGCTCCACACAGGCTATTACATTTCTATAGAAAAAAGCAGTTTTTGACATTTAGCCTGAATTTTTCATTTTTGTATCACTTGATACTTGAACCTGACTCGTGCTCAGAGGCTTAATATTTGTCTTGGGCTCTAACTCTGGCTTGTAAATATCTCTGATATGAATTAATCAGGAAAAAAACGACTTTATGGAAATATAAATTAAGACATTACAGATTTAGTTCCACCATCAACCACATCTTTATTCTAATAGTAGCCCATTCCTGATTGAGTATCTCATATGCTATTACCTTTAAATGGACCCCCTTTAAAATCCAATGCCACCTTCCCTTCTTGGGTCAAATAGCCAAACCATTCACCATTTTCAGGATCGGAGAACTGAAAATAATCAGACAAGTTATTACTGAACACGATGATAAAAATAGTTAGAATAAAAGGAAAGACACTGCCTTGTGTATTAGAATCAACCTATAATTCCTGAAATATTTTGGACAGAAATGAACTCACATGGCTAAAGGTGTACTCGTAAACTTCAGAGAATCTGTCAAGGAGAGTTGGTTTCTTGGTGTTGTTGTAAGCCATCAACAGGGCAATAAGAGCCTCGCAGTGAGGCCACCACAGCTTCATACTCCATTCCAGCTGAAAACATAAAAAAGATCAATACTTGTGTCAATATTAAAGAATATACAAATGTTTTCCTGAGTGTCTGACATGGAGGTAGACCTCGCTCTAGCTTCATGTATACATTTCAGGCAAAAAGAGGATGGACATTTGGAAATGATTAGAATGTTTGCCAAATTATATAAAGTATGTTTCATTGAATAACATTGTATACTAACTTGCATTCTATTTTAGTATTGCTAACATTTCATTATTTTTTCCCCTTTGAAAGTAACTGATTAGTAGGCCATCTACAATTTTTTGCAAATGTCAAAATCAGTTAGACAAATGCTTAAAAAGCAAGGAAACCAATTGCGAGTAAGTGCACATAAGGTTTTATTAGTCAATATATAATGAGGCCTATGGAAGGTTGCTAGTTCAATCCCGGCTCTTCCTAACTGAGTGTTGTGTGTCCCTGAGCAACACACCTCACCCTTTCCCCCTGCTTCTCATGGCTGACAGCGCCGTCGGTGGGTGAATGTGTGCATGAACGTTTGAATGTTAGGCAATAATTGAAAAAGGTTTAAGTAAGTAAGTTAAATGTTAATGTAAAAAGACGATTTAATTCTAATTGTTCGTTACCAACATGAGCTTAAGAAACAAGAAAATACCTGTGTAGGACAATGACCATCTACATCCAAGAAGTAGAAGAATCCACCATGCTCTTTATCCCAGCCTCTTTGAAACTGGAGTTCAATGAATTTGCTGATAGCTGCCAACTGAAGTGACTCATCACCATGTGTTTCACTGAACTGCAGCAGGAACCATCCAGCTTCTAAGGCATGTCCTGGGTGCCAGGTAGAAATACATGAAGGATACACATTGTTAGCATCTACAATAGTTCACAAAATGTCCCTTTCATCACACAATGCCTCACAGTTGTATTCTTGTGAAATCCTGTGATATTCTGTGTCTCTCTGCCGAACGCTCTGGCCTCAGTCGCATTCAAGAGTACATAATTTAAAGGTCCCATGGCATGGAAATTTCACTTTATGAGGTTTTCTAACATTAATATGAGTTCCCCTAGCCTGCCTATG
>OOFH01093040.1:0-12597 GCA_900323355.1 Merlangius merlangus
AGTTGTCTACGATTACAAAGCCTCTATTTATTTTGGCTATGCTGCAAGTGTGAGACTAGACACCCCAAGCTGAGCTGTCAACCTGAATCATTTCATTTTTGTTGTTAACAAAGCATTTATATTCAGCAATTGAATAAAAGCTACTATAAATAGTGAGTACTATTTAATGGAATCTTGTTATAAAAACAATCTCAATACAATAGGTAAAATACAACTGTGGAATATGACACAGCAAATGTAAGATTAATCACGTTCATTTCATCTTCAATTGATACAATAATTTAATTAATTTTTTTCATTATTAAAAATATACGTTTTCTGTTGTAAAGATGTAGTCAACAACTAAAGATTTACAAGACTTACAAAATCGTACACAGTGATCCTTCAAAAAAGCCACATTGTAAATTATATTTTTTTTAGTCCGTCACAACCCGGCAGCCCCAGCATAGGTCCTCCAGATGGTGGACTGAGGAGACCAACCACAGAGCTTCTGGGAAGTGAGTGTTGTAACTGCAAGGTCTTCAATGTTCATGACAAATGCATTTGTCTCTGCCTGTGTCTTCTGTTTTTCATTTAAACCTCTCTCTCTCGATGGGGAGATAGATTTTTTCTCTACTAACGAGAGTCTTTGTTTACAGATGGTGCACCTCGTCTAGCGAGCTATGAGTATCCCAGGCTGCCAATAACAAAAAACAGACAGGAGGTAAAGATACGATGTCTGTAACGCACACGCAAACAGCAATGTGTCATGTTGTCAGAGTACAAACCCACCTGCCTGCAGAGCTGCTGTTACTGGGCTGACGTGGAGGCTTTTAGACGTGACAGGAGATGAGATGAATCAGCTCCTCAACACTAAAGTGTTTCTTTGTGGAAGCAGAATATATTCAGCAGTTTGTTTCAACTCGTTCACCAGACCATAGTCCTCTGCGTCTTCAAGCTGGTTCACGTACTCTTTTGGTTTGAGCTTGGTTTGTACTGTTGTTATCTGTGTATCCCCATGATTTGGATGTTTTACTTATTATTCTTGTCATTTTTTTTCACTTAAGCACTTTATTGCGGGTTTTGCACAGAAAGCGCTCTGTAAATCAAGTGTGATTTAGTTTGCAGAGGAAGCAACGCTCCTTCAGGCTCTTATTCTCCTCAGTGTCTTGAATTTTGTTCTCTTAATTACCCTCTCTACTGAAGCGATAATGCATGATTCCTAAATCGTCCTCCGTCCCCAGCTCGTCTCTCTGGTAGAAAGCAACTCTGTGGTGATCATCCGTGGAGCCACGGGCAGTGGCAAGACCACCCAGCTGCCCCAGTTCATCCTGGACCACTACAGCCAGAAGAACACGCCGTGCAACATCGTGGTCACCCAGCCACGCAAGCTCGGAGCAACCAGCATCGCCCGATGGGTGGCCACCGAGCGCAAGTGCAGCCTGGGCAGTCTGGTGGGCTATCAGGTGGGTTTCCTGGTGCTCACGGTGCAGTACCGCCTCCCCTGTGTCGTCCAGCTTGTTCCGTTCTAGCAAGCCAAGATGCGCTTTTACAACATGAAGCACAAAGTAAAATAAACAAAATTGAATTGTTATAGTATAAAGGTTATATCATCAAAATCCATGAAACCACAGAGTTAGATTACAGGGGGACTTTCTAAATGTTACATTACAGTCTTGTGTTTATCCTCACACTTGTGTTGTTATCTAACGGTGTCAGTAAGTGAGCTGCTATGGTTGACCGGCAATAGCTGTACACTGAATAGAGATTTCTTCAAATGAGGTTCAATGAATCAATTTGACATCAATAGCAAAACTAAGAAGTCCTACAGCCTCACCCTGGGCCCTCTCTGTTGCCCTTCCTGCCCCCTCTCCTCTCTGTTGCCCTTCCTGCCCCTTCTCCACTCAAGACCGGCCATGAACCTCCCATCTGAAATCCATTCTCGACCTTTTGCGTGCTGCTCTTCCACCTGACTAGTCAAATGCAAATTAGCGCCACACAAATCAAGACTTTTATTTCTGGCTCATCTTTGTAGTTTTGCATCTCATGGCATTTGAACAGGCTTGAGCTCTAGCTACACCCATAGTTGGCTAATACATCTGTCTGTCCATCCATCCGTCCTCGAGCAGCCAGAGAGAGTAACAGGTCATTATCTTCTATTCCAAAGCCCCTCCATCTCTTTATTTTCACAGGGAGTTGCTTTTATGCTGTCATCGCTCTGTTTTCCCCCAGGGCGAGTGATGGAGTGGCTGATTGTGCCTCTCTCTCTTCCTTCCCACTACTCTATGCCTCCTCTCGTCCTCTCCTCTGAAGGGACCAGAGGGCGAGAAGCCCATGATTCTGGAGGTCATGAGTAGGAGTGTGATTTCTCTTCCTCCCAGTGGGGGGGCATGGCGAGAGAGCGGCCAAGGCACTCTGCATTGCTGGCCCATGCCCCTGGCTACCTTGAGGGCCGTTGTTACATGTTCACTGATTACAAATCAGTGTCCCTCACTAAGCCGTCGTCGCCATGTATTCATGTTGAAGTCAGCCTGCTATATGCCTTATCGAACATACCCATCCAATTTAACTATGCAATGAATCCAATTAAATGTAGTTAATTGATTACGAAGGATTGTCAGAACAATCATTCAGTGCCACGTGCAATAATGGGCATAGTAATCCTCAACCAAAATCTGTATGTAGATGCAGTTCTTCTGAAAACTGTGTGTGTGTGTGTGTGTGTGTGTGTGTGTGTCAGGTGGGCCTGGAGAAAATGGCCACAGAGCACACCCGGCTCATCTACGTCACCACCGGCGTGCTGCTGCAGAAGCTGGTGGCCGGCAAGACCCTCAATGAGTACTCGCACATCTTCGTGGATGAGGTGCGGGGAAAACACGACTCAGTTTAATTAACCTGTTGCACAACGTTCGTCTTCGTGGAATGAGAAGTAGGTCATCATCGACCGCACACTCGCTGAGTGCCTTGGCTGCTCACCAGCTTTAGCAGAAGGCTCAAGACTCACTTGTTTAGAGTTCACCTAGATCGGCATAGCCTCCCCCACACACTCCACACACCCCCCTTATGCATGTAGTGTATGTTGTAGGTCCTGGCACTTAATGTACGCCCTTATTGTATGTTGTACGTCCTTGCATTTAAAACTAGTACTTAGCATTATGTAACATCTTATCCTCGGTATCTTTGTTGTATACAGGGAATGGGTTAACCTAACAATTGTTAGTGCTTTGAAATTGTTTCCATGAACATCCATACTGTACCGTCAGCAGTACATTGTTGTTTCTCTTTCTTCTGACAAAAGTACTTTTTGCAAGTCGCTTTGGATAAATGCGTCTGCTAATTGTAAATGTAATCTCTCTCACCGCTGTCCCAGGTTCACGAGCGGACGGAAGAGATGGACTTCCTGCTGCTGGTCATCCGAAAGCTCCTCCACTCCAACTCTCGCTACGTCAAGGTAGCATCCAGATAAAGGTTGTTGGGTCCCCGCGTCCCCCGTCCCCTCTGAAGGTTGACCCGATGCCAACGTGTTGCCCCTCCAGGTCGTCCTCATGTCCGCCACCATCAACTGCAGGGAGTTTGCAGAGTACTTTGGCCTGCCGGTGCGGGGCCAGTTGAACCCTGCGTACGTGTTCGAGGTGGAAGGCGCTCCGTACGCCATCGAGCAGAGCTACCTGGAAGACCTGCGCCCGCTGTGTCCAGGCAGGGTGAGCTCAGGGAGGAGGCCCTGTGTCTCTCTAGTGTCTACGGTCTCTCTGTGTCCAGGCAGAGGGAGGAGGCCCTGTGTCTCTAGTGTCGGAAGGTTTTGTACATAGACAGACTCTGCATAGCCTCCCCCCCCTTACCCCGGCACACCATTATTATAAATCACCTACCGTGGTGGTTGAACCTCTAAATGCTTTAACCGGGCACATCCATGGAAGCACACTCTTAACGGTTTTACATCATGTTCGGTGTGACGGTTGGTAGCTCCTCCCCATACTACAGGTATTTGGTTCCTTTAGCCCTTGGTTTTAAGGCGATGTTACTGGATGGAGGGCAGCAAATCCCAAGGAGCTGCTCCACCCCCAGGATACCATGACATATATAAATCGAATAAAAGGCGACAAAGGCTGATATATCTATTGGTGATCTTTTAATCCCCAATATCGGCATCGGCACCTGCAGTGTGGGTCGGGCTCTAGGTGTGAGCCTTGTTGCGTTGGTCTGCCCACCAGGTGGTGCCTATGAGCAGCAACGACCCCAACATATCCCAGGAGATGTACAACATCGCCATCAGTCTGATCCAGAGCTTTGATGAGCTGGAGACCAAAGACCAATGGTAGGGAGGCTCCTTCTTTCAGGAACTGTCCAACCATATGGAACTCAATGCAGCACTACATCTCGGAGGGTATTCCAAACCACTTGACGCCTGCTTTTGCTGGTGTTTAGCAAGAAGACGGAGCAGGACGTGAGCCTGAAGCTGCCCGAGCGCGGCAGCGTGCTGGTGTTCCTGCCGGGAATGAAGGAGATCAGGAAAATGCAGGAGGGCCTGGCCACGCTGGTCCGCAGAAGGTGGATTCACTCTGGGCCTTTGACGTAGACGAGCCATCCCCGCAAACGCTTTTATATAGTATATACAGATGCAGCATCTTGCATTGTAACTACTAACAGCACTTGTTCTTGTTAAAGGGTTCTCTTACGCTGAATAGCAATGTATAGTCGGTTCATTTACTGTCTACAAAATATTTTTTCAGAACTAGATCATTTACATTTATAATCTCTTATTATAATAATACATTTGTAAACCCGATACTGCATTTTAGGCAGGATCTTAAGGACTTTCTGATGCTGGTATCGGAACAACTCCAGTAACCAATGAGGGCGATTGTTTATAAACTTGCAGCCAATTGACTGGTTATGTATACAGTGTTTTAAGTACTATTCCCCATCTGTAGATAGATACCGGTAACTATATATCTAGTATTCCCTGTATACCGAATAAAAGGGTTTGTGATGAGCGTGCTCTTCCTCAGGCTGCAGGTGTATCCACTGCACTCCGCGGTGACGATGGAGGAGCAGCACGGAGTCTTCCTGGTGCCTGTTCCCGGCTACAGGAAGGTAGGAAGCATGTGGGGAGCCGAGCGGTGTTCCTGGGGTTCCTGTTGTTCCTGGTGCCTGTTCCTAGAAACAGGAAGGTAGGAAGCATGTGAGGAGCAGAGCGGCTTTACTGGCGTTCCTGGTGCCTGTACCCGGATACAGGAAGGTAGGAAGCATGTGAGGAGCAGAACGGTGTTCCTGGTGTTCCCTGGCTATAGGAAGGTAGAAGCATGTGCTCCAGACTGCCAGACATCCCAGCTCTCTATCCGCTAGAAAGAGGAGAACTCGAGAACTCGATTTGGACATCAGTATTCGTTGTCTCAAAGCGTCCATAGAGAAATATATTGTTATATTGTTATATTGTCGTTGTGAATGCCCGTCCTTGCTGGCATGGCCTTGATGAGTCTCTCCCCCCAGGTCATCCTCTCCACCAACATCGCTGAGAGCTCTGTAACAGTTCCTGACGTCAAATACGGTACCGGCCCACTCTTACTGTTGTGTGGTCAGTATGCCAGCGTCTTTGAGCGCTTTGGAAGAGTTGAAGACTTAAAACGATGCAAAACGCTCTATTCGCCAACAGTGATTGACTTCTGCCTGGCTCGTCACCTGGTCTGTGACAACGAAACAAACTACCAGTCCCTTCAGCTCACCTGGGCCTCAAAGACCAACTGCAACCAGCGTAAAGGTAACACTCACTCACTCACTCACTATATTTCATGAAGGATAGTATTGTTATATTGTACTACAGCCCATGACCCTCTGGTTCCTCCTGACCTCCAGGCCGGGCGGGCCGCGTCTCCAAGGGCTACTGCTTCCGGCTGATCAACAAGGAGTTCTGGGAGAATGATATCCCAGAGTACATGATCCCTGAGATGCTGGTAAAGATGTCCACAGGTCCACCAGTAACCTCAGCGTTGGAGGTGGTCCACTTCAGAGAGAAGCCCTGTTGGTGATGAGGATCTGTTGATCTCCTCCCTTGTGTCCCAGGTGGCTCCTCTGACCAGCATCATGCTGAAGGTGAAGCTCCTGGACATGGGGAACCCCCGCGTGCTGCTCTCCACGGCCCTGTCCCCCCCCAACCTCCAGGACATCATCAGGACCGTGCTCCAGCTCAAAGACGTAATGCTGGCTCTGATCAAGGGGTCCTGCTGTGTCTCCCTCCAGAAGCTCTCCTTCTGGGGGCAGACGTCAGCTTCTGGGGGAGACGGGGCCGAAGCTTCTGGGGGGAGACGGGGCAGAGCATGGTCCAGGGAATCACGGCAACGAGGGGCGGAGTTACACCTGACTTCCTGTGTTGTTGAAGCGTTCATGAGGGGATTTCAATATGTTTATACAGCGGCCAGTGAACAGTTTTGATTTGAGACCTTAACAGATGCTCTGTTTTACAGTTTAACACTGCTAGCCCAATTTAAGTTTGTGCCAATTACGTCCATACTGATCCCCGCATCCAGTAACATGATTGGTCAAATACCAATGTTTACATTTATATTTAGGGCATTTAGCAGACGCTTTAATCCAAAGCCACCAAGTCCATGTGTCAGAAGAAAGAGAAACAAGAATATCGCTGTCTGTACAGCAAGGAAATAAGTGCCAAGCGCTAACAATAGCTAGGTTAACCCATTCCCTGTATACAACAAAGATATCGAGGGGATGCTACACAATGCTAAATATTATATTTAAGAGCCAGGACGTAAAAACATACAAATATGAAGCACAAGAAAGTAAAACCCTCTGCTCACCCAGGTCGGAGCTGTCTGCCATCTTTAGGACCACTGACCGTAGCCCTGGGCTGGGTGAGCCCTGGGCTGGGTGAGCGCTGGGTCCAGCTCTGTCACAGCGCATCAGAGTGGTCCTTGGGACGTGCTGAATCAGGAGCGTCAGGGAGCGTTAGCGCCTCAGCAGGGTGTCCACCGCGGTTAGGTGTTGAGGAGGAGCTGTGATAAATCATCATGTCCCGGTGTTCAGCCCCGTCGCAGGAAGACGTAGGCTCCGCACGACCAGCGACATGACTAACGGTGTATTTACTCGCAGGGTTAGCATGTAATTATTGGAGCATATATATTTGCGGATTCATTTTGGAGGTTTGAGAGTACGAGGGGTGATTAGGCTGAATGTCTGTCTTTACGTTATGAATTATGAATTAATAGCCTGGAACATGTCTTCCCTAAAGATGGGGGCGCTATCGGCCAAAAACGACCATCAAAACCACAACGACGATGGGGAGCTGACGTTCCTGGGGCGGGTGTTGGCCCACCTGCCCGTGGACCTGCACCTGGGCAAGATGATCGCACTGGGCCACGTCTTCGGCTGCCTGGAGGAGAGCCTCATCATAGGTGAGCCTGGCTCTCGCACCATGACAGCGATGTGAATGAGCGGGTCTGATGGGTCCGCTCTCAGCGCGTGACACCATGAGTGAGTTCTGCCCGTCTTGTCTTCCCTCAGTGGCCTGCCTCTCTCTGAAGAGCTTCTTCTCTATGCCCTACAATAAGACGATGGCCGGCTACAGGTAGGCCTGTCCCAGCACTCAAAGAGAGATGGACACTCGGCGGCTCAACTGTGTTCACTGTTCGAGGAAAAGCAACAAACTGTGTGTTAAAGCTAGGGTAGGGTAGCTTAGCTAGGTTGAAGCATGATCCACTGCAATAGAAACGCATGCTATGCAGGACATGTACATAGAAGGCCTTTTGGCAGATGAAATTAGTTCAGGAAGGAATAAAACATCCAAAAATGTACACTATATATATTGTATGGACGATTCTTGACTTTGACTTCCAGGTCCAAGCTGGGCTTCGCCAACGGTATCCCCAGCGATGCAATAGCGTTCCTCAATGCCTTTAAGGTAACACTGGTTTACCTGAAGTGAAACCTTCCTAGAGAGTATCACGCTTTATTATCTGACTGTATATCTTTAAACTTGTTTCATACGTTCTCCACTCGTCCTGCCAGGCTTGGCACACTGCTAAGAAGACGGGACAACTGAGACACCCAAAGGTGAGCATTTGCTGAAGCAGAACGTGAAGGTCTGTGACTAACGAGGTGTTCAATCGGGTTTTAATATTGGTCAAATACCATAGCAACTATAAAACACAATCTCTTGACATCTTTGTACATTTTAAGAAGACATGGCTTAGCCTTTGCACCCGAACACAATATGAATCTGTGTTCTTAATTGGCAACACAACTTCAGATCATCTAGTTGCGATTGGCCCCTTTAAGCCATTCTGGGGCCCCTTGCTGCCCTCCAAGTACTCCTGGAAACAATTAAAGGCCGCTGGTACACGGTGACCTGCTGTGTGTCATTGGCTCTGAGGACCCACTTGACGCCTTGCTCTGTGTGCTGGTGAACCTTCCTTCACAGAACGAGCTGGACTGGGGAAAGGAGAACTTCATCCAGATCAGGAGGATCAGAGAGGTACACTGGCACACGCCTGGATCATTAAGGGACACTTGGAGCTCGTGACACAGTAGTGGAGGCACTTTCCATTGAAGGGGGTTATGCAACGATTCATTTTGTGGCCGTACAGAAAACACTGAATACTGTGGGTCATCCAGCCCTGCTCGGAACAAAGCGGACATTTGCTCGAACTTGTTCCTGACCTTTTCAGATGATCCAGTAATTGTCTGAAGGGATGAGACATCTGAATTAGGCAGAGTGCTTTTGTGGAAATGGCACGTTCATCCTAATACGAGTCTGGAAAAATACTTCAAGCCTTTCTAATTAATATTTGCTAGGTAATACACAATCCTATTTTTTCTAGACCAAAAATGTTTGACCTTTAGAAACAATTAGATGGCAACAATTGCGTTAATGAAGGCTGTTTCAACATTATTTGTAGTCGTTTTAGCTCAATAAGTAGAGCTTTTAGGGTCAGGGGTCAACCACATTAACGAACCGTTTCCACTTTGGATAAGGGCGTCCAAGAAATGACATAATATTGTAACATTATTATTGCTGTTTGATTGTAGTTGTACCATACTGCCCGGGTTCTCTTGATCCATGCCGTTCTCCACCTCCAGGTCACAGAGCTGTACGAGGACCTGAGGAAGCGTGTCGCCCAATTCAACATGATTGTGCCTGAGAGCCCTCCACCCACAGACTACACCAGCACCAACCGCCAGAATTTCATCATCCAGGTGACCTTCTCAATGAAATGATTCAATGATATAACTTCACTTTAAATCGCAATTCAGCGGTCAAACCTGAAAACAAATCCAAAAAGTTTTGAAACGGCATGTTTTTACTGGAAATGCACTTTTCTTTACTGGCGTCTTGGTGCTCAGAAACGTTTGACTGACCTGTGATGTAGCACAGATAGATAACATGTACCCTGTATACTTAGCATTGTGTAGCATCTTATCCTAGTTATCTTTTCTGTATAAAGAGAATGGGTTAACCTAGCGATTGTTAGTGCTTGGCATTTGGTTCCATGAACATCCTCTGTGTCCTTTCTGAATCCTTTCTGTATTTCTCTTTTTTCTGACAAATGTACTTATTGAAAGTCTCTTTGAATAAAAGCGTCTGCCAAATTCCCATAATGTAAATGTACCCCTCTAACCGAAGGGGATCTTTTATAGGAATTTCCACATAAATCAAGTCGGATCATAGGGGTAGGGTTGGGTATCGTTTGGGCTTTTTTCTGTACCTTTTAAACGGTTCCGGTGCTAAAACGGTTCTCGAACCGGTACGTAAAAAAACGAAACCGCACGCACTTGCATACATACAGGAGTTTCAAATTAAACAGAAAGTCAGAAGCCAACATTGTTTTCCACCGCAAGTATTTGAAGCGAATAAGCGACTCTGTTTTTGATTTGTTTATTTGGTTTTCAACAGATAGTTTTGGATGCATGCATCGGCATTGAGTTTGTTTCTTTGTTTTTTTACTTTGAAATCACATACGCTCGCAACACACACACGTTCATTCATTCACGCACGCACCCACTACAACCTGCCGTCTTCAATCAAAACAACGTAAAGTAAGTGATGCCCCAGCGCGTTGACAAGTCCGTCCCGAAGCACTCATAGGCTTTATGGTTTATATGTTCGAAAGCCGTGACACACTTTTAGGCAGTTGGCCTGAAATACCACACCTTGTAGTCATGGACCTATAAAGAAAGTCGCAGTCGTAGTCGTACCATGCGTATTTAGAAGTGCAACATTGAAAAGGGTCCTGTCTGAAACAGTGTCGCGCGGCGCAGCGTTCCGAATGTTATGTATTCAAATACACCGGTATGGGGGTATATAAAAAATTCATATCATAACGAAAATACACACCGTTATTCGGTGTGAACCAGTATACCGCCCAGCACTAACGCAAGTTGACGCCGTAACACCATGGGGACGGGGGAGGGGGCGTTAAAAAAAGTCAGGCACCGTTATGAGGCACCGAAATGTGCCTTCTTATTCGATCTCTGTACTACCGTTTACGGCGGAACCAGGGCCCTACTGGAACCGAGTTTCGGTGTTCAACCCTCCTCAGGGGGGAGGATAGACTGGTCAGGAAGAACGTGTTCCCAGTCAAAAGGCCACTGTTGAGGATCAGGGCTACAGATCATTTTGGGTAGATGTATCTTTCTCAACGCAAATACAACTTGATGGATCCTCAATTGATCCCTCGCACCCCGTCCTCCTCCAGATGGTCATCGCGGGGGCGTACTACCCCCGCTACTTTGTGCAAGGTGAGATGGACGAGGCAATAGCCGCCAAAGACCTGTGTGGCCACGACCCCAGGACCACAGTCGTGGTAAGTCATTTAGGGATGAACGACCCTAAAACCCACTGGGAAAAACTCCCCCTAAAGAAGGACTTTTCATCACACACTAAAGTAATACTGCTCAGAAGCAAGGAACTGATTGAAAATTGTAAAAAAATTGTATTGTGTATTATGTATGCAATCCAAACCCCGCACTCCACATAAAGACTATAGAAACGTTTTTTCAGAAAATTCGACTTTATTTAGAGGTAGGTTCATTCAGAACATCTAACATGCCAATGCCCCCCCCTGCTGGCAGACTGCGGTCACTTCATCTGAAGGTCTGGATGGTATGGATCAGTGGAGGCTGAGGACTTAAGAAATTGGGCTCAACTTTTTTGTGTGTGTTTGTAGCATTTTTTTCATCAAATAAAATGTTAATGTAAACAAGTAGTCAACAATCTGGATGATCCTATGATGTTGAGAAGAACACACACGCGCACAAACGCATGCGCACACACACAAGCACACGTAAACCCAGACACATGAAAATCATACTCTGTAGTGATGGAAATTATTACAATTAGCGAAATTTAGATTTTTTGTGTGACTGGCGGCAAATGCAGATTACTTTGCCATACAAAATTATCATTATCATAATTATCATGGCATCATAGTTATGATGCCATCCAGCATTTGAATTGGTAGTGGTTTATCTCCACCAAGAACCCTCTCCAGGTAGATCTCCCTCCTGCCTCTCCAGTAGAGCAGGTCCACCTCCTCTGCCCCGTCGTCCTCTGGTACGGTTGAACCTGATCTGTGGTCTGTCTCCCCAGGTGAAGAACCTGCCTCCCTACTGCTTCCTGTACTACAAGCAGCTGCAGTCTCTGTTCCGCCAGTGTGGGCAGGTCAAAGATATCTTCTTCGACAGCTCCAGGTGCGCTAATTCCGACAAATGAATACAGATCGTGCTTTTAATGCATAAAGTCGTTGTAAAAATGTTAAACAGGCGTGATCTATTAAGTATAACCCGTGAAAGCCTGCCGCGTGTGTCCGTCGTCCAATCAGAGCCTACGTGGAGTTCACCAAGACGACCGGGGCCACCGGCGTGCTGACGGAGGTGACCCTCGCTCTAATGCTGGGCAATCAGAAGCAGCTGCTGGACCTGTTCACGTATCCCAATGATGAGGTGCAGGCCTGCTCGGCCGGCAGGGCCATCTCCCACATGAAGTACACCCGGTAGGCAATGCCACGCCCAAACGGCTCAGTATCACTGATCACTTCTACCCATACTGCTGCAGCCTTGGCTGATGCCCGGTCAACCCCCATAGGTCTACCCTCATGACCCTGTGTTGATGCCCGGTCAACCCCCATAGGTCTACCCTCATGACCCTGTGTTGATGCCCGGTCAACCCCCATAGGTCTACCCTCATGACCCGTGGTTCTGTCTCCCAGGGTGCACGTGGACTTCCAGAACAACACAGTGCGCCCCACGTGGCTGCTGAGCAGCACCGCGGAGCTGGAGAAGCTGCCCCCCACACAAAAGTTTGAGATCAGCATCACAGAGGTGAGTGTAGTGCCCCCCCCCCCAACCTGGGGCCACCAGTAAGAATGAAGCCCTAGTAAAAACCAGTAAGAGAGAGCCATTGTCCAGCCAGTAATAGTAAGCCTTGGTCCAGCCAAAAGAGTAAGCCCTGGTCAAGCCAGTATGAGTTAGCCTCGGTAAAAACCAGTAAGAGTGAGCCTTGGTCCAGCCAGTAAGAGAGAGCCTTGGTCCAGCCAGTAAGAGTGAGCCTTGGTCCAGCCAGTAAGAGAGAGCCTTGTTGAGACCAGACTAAGCCGTGGTGCCCTGTCC
>OOFH01093050.1:0-10014 GCA_900323355.1 Merlangius merlangus
ATAGACGGTAACGGTATTATATCGCGGTATTTTAATTTTATCTTTTAGTTTCTATGTAAATGCTTCTGAATTGGTAAAATACTGGTAAGGCAGCTATTACAGGACTTTTGTATTACTAGGAAACATTTCACATAGTACAGAAGTGTTTTAAGAACATTTATTGAGCAAAACTGCAATAGAAAAAAATGCTAAATATTTTCTCATCTGTGAAAAACATATATTTTTTGAATACAATATAATCAAGCTGCACAAAGTTAAATTACAAACTGAATTCAAGTGCAGCTGGAATGGAGGCATCGTTCCCTCAACAAATTTGAACAAAATAAAACTACGAGAATGGTACATTTGTTGAAACGTCACGCAATGTCACGCGCGAAAACACCGGTGACTCTGCTGCCACCCGTGGCCTGAGTGGTGTATTGCATGTCATGCATTGCCCGCGACGTTTGCGTATGCTGTATAGACTATGAAGGGAAGCGCGTCAGTCGCATCGCTTACGCGCGTTGCTCGCATTGACTATGTCACGGCCCTTACGCGCGTTGCTCGCGTTGACTATGTCACGGCCCTTACGCGGGCTGCCTGGACGCATTGCGGTGATGTCTGTTATGTCTGTCGCAAAAGACGAGCGCTTTTGCGCTCGTCAAAATAAAAGGGGGAAAAGGGGGTCACACCGGTCCCGCTGTAACGTCAAAATTCATACCGGTATACCTTCAGCACCGCTTATACCGTACACCCCTAGTGTCTCTATTAAGTCATAGTTATGGTTGGACGTCGACGTAACGCAAGGGGGTTTAAGGACCCATTTCCTCGCGGACCCTCCTTGTGTCCATCACAATGACCTGACGTGTGCATCCCAAAAATGTTTACTTTGCGGCAAGCAAGCGCTGTGATTGGTCCACTAACTTAAACCTGACTCGGAACCAAAACAGGTTCACCACTGTCGAGAGACTGCGTCAACGTCCAACCATAACTCTACCTTAAGTCGCACTGAAGTTGTGACAAGCTTGGCTGCCATGGTCATTGTTCTAACATGTCAAAGTTGAGGAACCTCACTGGAAAGCTGAAATGAATGGGAACCTTTTTGATCTCGCCCTACTTTGAGAAGGCCAAAACCATAATGGTATGTCTGATATCCATGTTTTTCTTTTTAATGCCATTAGTACATAATGGAGCTTGCAGATGCTCTGAACTACTGCCACTCCAAGAAGGTGATCCATAGAGACATCAAACCTGAGAACCTCTTACTTGGAGCCAATGGCGAGCTGAAGATTGCGGACTTTGGGTGGTCTGTGCACACGCCTTCGTCAAGGTAATGCATTGGTCCAATCCCAATAACGATGCAAATCAGGCAGGACGCTAATGTATAGCATTAATGTTATCTGGCCTCAACCTGGGAGCCGAGCCTTTCATAACCTTTGAACATTCGTAACTCTGGTACCTCTCTTTGCTGCTCCAGGAGATCCACGCTGTGCGGCACGCTGGACTACCTGCCCCCGGAGATGATCGAGGGTAGGACCCACGACGAGAAAGTGGACCTGTGGAGTCTGGGGGTCCTCTGCTACGAGTTCTTGGTGGGCAAGCCCCCGTTTGAGACAAAGAGTCACGAGGAAACTTACCGCAAGATCTGCAGGGTAAGGGGTTGCACGCCTGGACTACACACGTCATCAAACGGCAACACTAAATCAACAAGGGCTGATCGGAAAGGACTTTAATCGTGTCTGAATTCTCCTGATTAGGGTCCCAATGAACTGTTAACATGTTGAGCTAGTGAAATAAAGATAATAACATTGTACGAGGAGAACTCTCACCTAAAGGATTGTTATTTTTTCCTTTTTAGGTGGAATATACATACCCGGCCGTTGCCAATATCTGTGCAGATGCAAAGGACTTGATTGGCAAGCTGCTGAAGCACAACCCCCTGCACCGACTGCCCATCCAGGGCGTGCTTGGCCACCCCTGGGTGGTGGAGAAATCCACCAAAAAACCCACGTCCCTATCGGCCAGCCCAGAGCCGGAGAAATGACTGTTTGTTGTGATGCGGTCGTCTTACTTTCTCGCTTTGGAAACTGTGCAGCTGATGACCCTGAACTGCTCGTGTGCACTGTGGTTTGCTTTGTGCCAGACTTCTTTGTTGTTCTTCTTTGTTGTTCTTTTTTCTTTTTGTTTTTGACTTCTTTGTCCCAGACGCCGATGGCTTGCTTGCGGGCATATTGATCCTTTGTTTGTAATTATGTAATTATGACTTTTATTGGAGAATGTCACCACTACTTGTATATTACAATAAAAATTATGAAAGACAAAATACTTCGCTTAAGTAATGTTTTCTGTCTTAATATAAGGTAAATGATTGTATCATTGACTATTTATCGTGGTGAGGCCACTAATGGTTTGCAATGACTCTTTCTGCATGTCAAGCGTTTCCCTGAACAGAACACTAGAGGGTGCTCGAGCGTCACCCGTCTGCTAGGATTTATAAAAGACGTATTAAACTACAATTATCACACGTGTATTAAATAAAATGTGCATTTAAAACATTATCTTTTATATTTGTTTTACACGGTCTGCAATGTTGTAACGCGGGAAGTGTGGCGCAAACGCAAAGAGGTCATTTGGCATATCCTTTGGCCTAACAGCTTTCCTACATTGATAGTTGTAAGACATTATCGCTATTTGAATTTTTTGTGCTACCAACAACTGTCGCTGTTTTCTTTTCTACCTAACATTTGTGCTGCGCTTTTTAATCCAACGAGACAATTACAGATAAGCGAGCGACTGCCTGATTCGTCCAAAATAACGGTGCAGAGGAGAGAATATTCGGTCCCCAGCATTTCTACACAGATGGTCATAAGCAACGGATTGGATAAACAGGTACGGATAATTTAAATTCCCGCGATTTCAGTAGGTCTACGCCGCCTTTTCAAAGCAGCCTTAAACCAGAGAGGCCCCACTGAAGCAGTGCTTCAATCGTAGGCCCTCTTATAGGCCCCTCAGTTAGGGAAAAAGGGCGCTATTCGAAAACATTTATTTCGGTTTGCTAGTCCTAATTCTAATTAGGAAATCATGCTTGGCCACGTTGGGCAAGGCCCACAAATGTCTAAGCATTCAAATGATCCATCTTTTTGCATTTTATTAAAGAGAAAAAATACATGATACCCACACTTTCATTTTTAATACATAAAACCACTCACAATTGTACAATATAATTTCACTTATTTATTCTTTAATATTCATTTTCACGATATATGATAACGATTTTGAGATATACATTCCATCTTTTTGAAACCACAGTAACACTACACATACGGTTTTTATAACATTTCCACATGACCCATTGGATCGCACAGAGTGAACAATGTCTTTATGCACATTTTCTTATTTTTTGATCTCTTAATATTTTAGCTCCAAACGACAGAATTTCGAACAAAGAATCAATCAATCTATTCTCGGAATATACATTTCAAATTCACAAAGAAAAAAATTTGGGAAATGGCCTAGATTAAAGGATTTAAATTTGCAGCCCCCCTCCTGGAGTGGGCTATTATCTAATCAGTTCAAGACATTACGTGTTAACTCGTATTATCGTCTTCCAAAATGTCAACATGTCAAACCAGGTTTTTCTTACACTCTAGGCCTCTCTGTAGGCTATAGGCCTTACTCTAGGCTCTAGAACTCTCTCTAGGCTCTAGGCCTCACTGTAGGACATAGGCCTCACTGTAGGCTCTAGGCCACACGGTAGGACATAGGCCTCACTGTAGGACATAGGCCTTTCTGTAGGACATATAGGCTCAATTCCAACGTTGTTTGAGCGTCAATGTAAAGAAACATTTGGGAAGTTATTTTTTGTCCTCCCAAATTGATCATATTTGTGTCTGAATATCATACATTCAATGCATAGTTTGTATAGCTGCTGCAAAACGTCGGGGTATCTAGGTCCAATATTTTGAGAGAGGTCCAATTTCCACATGTCACGTATTATTTGCTGTCATCATTCTTTTCCTATTCATTCATTGTTAGAACAGCCTCACTGTTAGAACAATAACTGTTGGGTATTGCAATAAAATCTTATTAGCCAATTCCAGAAGCGTATCAATGACTCAAAACGGGTGGCATGTTGGAATACTGCAAAACACCAAAAAGAAGGAAGTGGCATTTTTTTAATAAACGCTTCTTATTAGCCATTTAATCACAATATGTCAAATTTGTGTCCTCAATCACAACCTTAAACGTCTAATGATGTGTATTCTCAAGTGTGGGACCACCACAAGAGCGATGAAAATACATATTGACCATTTTGCAAGTTTGATTTGTTCAATACTGTAAACCTTCACTCCACTGGAAAATATTTATATGTAGCGTTGTTCGCATATCAATACATCATGTTATCCATATAGTGTGTGGGGAATGAATCACTCACTCAGTCACTGTATACCTATCTATTCCTCACTGTGTGAGCATGGGCGCGTATGTGTGTGTGTGCTTGTGTGTTTGTGCGTGTGTGTTTGAGTGAGTGAGAGATAGAGATAGTGTTTGTGTGTGCGTAAATCGATGCACGACTATGCATCGCACAAATATGTGTTGAACGCGTATAGTAAGCAGGGGCTGCACTTGAATAGGAAGTCGTGTGTTTTGCACTAAAATGGGGATCTGCAATTGACATCTAATTCTCAGCGATGGTTTAACTTTGAATCTACTCTTCTATGTTGTACTTGTACGCTTCTATGAGGCCCTCCATCGAATGAATGAATCCAGATATACTGCAAATACCCCCTATTACAAAGATGGCGACATCGAAGAACACGTGGTGCCACAACAGCTTTCTCCATAAAAGCTTGAGGTGGAAGAGGCTGGGCAGTAGAAAGCACAGCCCAGCGCCCGTGAGACTTCCAGTGAGCCCCATGAGGAGAGCGAAGTGTGGGACGTAAATGGCCATCAGCAACGTAAACACAACCAGGGTGCATCGAAGAGTGAGACCCCAAGACTTCAGGCGTCCATCGGCCCCGTAGCAATCTGGAAACGGCCGTCCTCCGTCACCGAAAAAGCTTTTTTCCAAAACCTCTACGGCTGCGAAAAACGGCAATGGATAGGACAGCAAGGCTTTGGCTACTAGGAAAAGATTGACGACGGCTCGGATGGTGGACGGCAGGTTGTCTGTGATGACCTCCTTGGTCGCGTCCGCCCAGGTCAGGTAGGCCACCAGGGCGAACAGACCCTTGAGGATGCAGGCGGCGATATGGGTCCAGTTCATCATGCAGTGAAACTCGCTGGGCTTGTTCATGTTCCCCTCGAGAGAAGGCAGGAAAATCTGAGAGGTGTAGCTGAACACGATGATGCCGATGGAGATGGGGAACTTCTTCACGTCGATGTAGAACTTGACTTTGTCCCATGCCCAGTCCCTGGCCCTGGAGAGACAGTAGGCGATCACCAGGACGTTGATGACGAAGTGGGCCATCGTGCACAGCAGGCTGAACTTGGAGACAGCCTTCAGGTTCTTGAGAAAGGCGCAGGGAAGGAGGGCCACGGTCGCAATGATGGCCCAGGACTTCTGGGAGACGGGCATGGTGGGGAAGCTGTTCTCCATGAGGTTACCGCTGACCACCACGTAGAGGATGCAGGTCATTACCAGCTCTATGATCTGGGCTACATTCACGATGTGACCGCCCAAAGAAGGGAATCTGGGCGCGCAGCAGGCGTTGGCAATGTCCACGTACGAGTCCCTGACACGCACCAACTGCCCATCCTCGTTCTCTTCATACAGGCAGGCGATGAGGATTTTGCCCGTGTAGCAGCACACCACGGCGGCGAAAATGATAAGAAATAGTCCGAGATATCCTCCGTGCAGGATGGCATAGGGTAAGCCGAGCACAAACATCCCCTGAGAAGGCAAAACACAAACGGGCCATGTTATGGGGGGTATTGAATAAATGATTTCACCTCGACACTCTTAACCTAAATCTCTTTTGACACATGGGGTGAACGACTGGTGACAACGGTTTTCATTGTGGGCTTTCCGATTCGCTTTAAGCAACCCTCCGCCCCCTCTCTCACTCACCCCCCGCCTCTTTCGTCATCAAGAGGTAGAGGAGACACAGTGTGACGTATAGCTGGCTGACTGTGTCGTGGCTTTGGCCACGACCGCCCCAGCAACAAGGGCTTTAAGGCTATATATCACTTACAGAAACACGACAATCTGATTGCTCAATATTCACTTTCTATTAAATATGTTTTTGTTGTCACTTCGACATATTTAAGGCAGAATACCTGCGCAATTTCGATGCGTAATGGACGCGCGCAATTGAATTGAAAGTAACTTTATAGTAATTCAAATACATATATTTCTTGATTATTTGGTATGGTTTCTTCAAGAAACATATTACTTAGTTTACAAGAAAATCATGGATTTATCAGTCGTTCACTTCTCTCGTTGAAATCGTGTGCGTAAAATTCCGCAGTCTCGTCAATGCATATTTTGCCTTTTCTCCCTGACGAGGTGGATGATACCAATTATGTTTTGACTAATGATTGACGTCATTTTACAGAAAGCACACAAAGACAGAGGATCAAAAATAACACCGACTACTGGGTTTAGTCATCAAAATAATTAAATTTACACTGCGCCACGCATTCGTCCCCATGAAGGGTGTTTTCAAGCGCATTTCATGCCAGGCAACGGGTTTCACGACACAATAGATAGACTGTGGGCCTTTTAGCACATTCCTCAACCTAGATTTTTACCTGGATGGCATTTGTCACGTTCCAGCCGGCCTCCCATGCGGTAATTTTTGGTTTATCTTCTTCTGCCAGACTTGCGTCTTTGGAGCCTGAGGGCGGCAGACCGGTTCCATCTCTCTGGTAGTGGCTGTCGCCATCCAACCCCCCCTCCCCTGTGCCTGTCGGTCCGCTCCCTGCTCCGGCTCCCGCCTCGTCGTTTGTTAAAATGTCCATTTGCATACCCTGTCTATGGTCATAATCCAGGTCATCGCAGGCAGCGAAGCCCAAACCCTCCTCGTCCGTGGCTGCTTGGAAGCCCATCCTGGCGAACATCCCGCTCACCTTCGCCTGGGATTTGTTGGAGACCGAGGTAGCGGCATTGGACAGCTTATTAGAAAGCTTGCTTCTTATTAACGTTGCCATTTTTCCTTTTGACTATGCAAATCGGTTTCACCTAATTAGTATTTTCTAAGCGGTCGTTTAAGATAGGATTCGTTATTTTTTCCCAATTTCAAACTCTTGGATAAAGTCACGGAGTAGGATTACAAACGCTGTGATCTTCAAACGCGGACCGAGATCGAGTTGCTATCTCCACTTCTTGCTCAAGGTACGCTTGCTGCTCTGGATCATCCCCAGGTACATGTCACCTTCAGACGCCTGCTCTCCGTCTGTGCATCTTGGTCCTGCGCGCGCTGATACGACGAATACGCCCGAGATTCGGCGCGCGGGGTTCAGAGCTCCAAATGGACGCGCAACAGCTTTTACGCAATCCAGGGGTCGGCGATGTTTGGGTATTATATCGTTTTCTTTTCAGGGCTACACGATTTCGGCGGCGGTCCCAAAGTTGGGTTGACAGTTGCCGCTACTGATGTCAATGCGGTGCGGTGAAGCCGGAGGGGGGTGGCAGAGATGAGGCACGTGTCACCATCAGCCCGCCAATGCACGCTCTCTGCTTCATGCACGTCCCCGGGCCCCCAGTGCGCGCGTCCACCCTCACCAGAAGCAAACGGGAGAGATTTGCTGCATTTCTAGGGGAGGTGCTTGCGGTTACCCCATGCCCTCCCTGTTCTATAATCTATAATATCTTACCCAGGCGTCCAATGGCATTCCAGAGGCCTCGATTCTTGCATAACTTTAGGTGTATAAAAGGGGGGCGGAAATGGAAGAAGCCCCTTCAACTCCGTTGGACCGTGCATATATAACCCCACAGACAATTCCATCACTTTCTTAGTAGATGTGCAATAAGTTTTCTTGTTTTTTTTTTCATAGCGACCCAAAGGACGTGGAACTCATGGTAGCACCCATCTCACTTTTACTGTCGGGATTATACGGAACGAGTTTTAGAAGTGCGCTCTGTTTATTCATAGTTGATGGAAAATACGCGTTTTTTCTGCTTGTTCATTGTAAGGTGGAACCTATAAGAGCGATTCGTGATCAATATTAATATAATACTCTGTACTTCTTGTTTTCAGAAGGGGCATCTTTCATTGAATTATTGCTCTGTATTTAACGGGTTAATTAATAAGCCATTCATTCGGTGTTTTGATTGACTGCAGCCGACGGTAACTCTGTTTTTACGCAGTTCGTTGGTTAATTTTTTTATTGTACTTTCCGTTGCATTGATTTATTGATTGGAAAATAATCATAGCAAATGTTTTCGGTGAAGCAGACCGTTGACACAGTGGCTTTAGGCCTACTTTACAATTTATATTTTAAATCAGGCTTTTAAGCCCCTATATTTTCATTGTGCTTGCTAAATTAAATTTGAAGTTAAGGCCGTGGGAGATATAGCAAGATAACCGGCTATAATCGTGGGTTGAAAACGAGCCATGGTGACTGGGGTGTTTTCCTGGAGTCGGCTGGATGACATTCTTCCGTCCCTTTCTATTTGCGTCCTATGAACGTGTCCCGGGGCAGGAGTACAAAGTTCATCACTAGAGCGTGACAAAGCGTCTGAAGAGGCAGTGATACAGTGATACAGGGATGTGGGGCCTACATGGCAGAAATAGCGTTCTCCTCAGCTGTTGTAAAATGTGTCTTTTTTTCCTTAATGAAAATAATTTCGCGTTTAATTGTAAAGCTTTGTAGTCTTTTTTTATTTTTTACTAGATCGCAATAAAAGCTTAGACTACACATATGGACATTAATATACCCATTTGATTTATTTTCATTGTTTACTTCGCTATACGTTCTCAACTGGAATTCAGCGCCAATTAAACGTTGTTTCACTGTAAATTACGTGTCATGAAGGTGCATTATTTTTACAATGAAGGCGGAGGAAATGTATAGGCCTCTTTTTTTATTTTACACTAAAGGAACAGGCACGACTGCTCTTCTGAGACTAGGGAACGAGGCATCCATAGAAGGCCCATAACAGGAATCTCCCGCATCTAGTCATAGGCTTTGTTTTAGGGGTGGTTGTGGCTTGTGTGAAACGCGCCATGCCAAACTCGATTTCGCTTGCTCACAATGTGGGATATTTTTTTTCCATCGTGAAAAGGAAAATGCTAGCTCCACCTCACCCCCACACCCCCAACAAGGATGAAAGCGTTAATCACAGAGGCTGTTATCAGCGCGTCGCAGCCCTCCTCTGATCCGCGCGCAGGACTGTCTGGTAGAGTGTGTGTGTGTGCGCGTCGCAAGATGAAAAGAGCCGCCGTGACACCGCGGCCAGTGGGGCGGGGGAGGGAGGGGGGTTACAAGGACTGGATCTACGGCAAACTCTGGGTTTACTGTAAAGAAAAGCAACGAAATAAAACCTCGTATTAGTGTAATAATAACAACCACAAAAACAAACAAACAATAAAAAGGATACTAAGGGGAGGGGGGACATAAGAATTGCGTTGAATTGTTAAGCCTAATACGTGTCTGCATTTATGAAATGTATTTCCTAAATTGAATTAAAACTTAATACACGTGACCATCATGAACATATTACAAATAGCCTGAACGGTCAAACGCTCTCTTTTTGAAATTTGGAGAATCCTGGATAGGCCTATATGTTTTGCCCTCGTATTTCCGAGGTGGAATCCGCCATGTCTTCTGCTTCTCTTTGTTGCAGAGGACATCACTTATAAAGCCAAACTTAAACCAGGTAGACCCTCCACGTCAGGACGATCCCGGGTCCCCGGTCCAGACACCGTCCCGTCCATCATCAAAAGAAAGTGGGCGATTGACCATCAGGATTTAATCTGTGTTCGTTTTGCATCTCTGTGTGCTCAGCAACCACCGCGTTAAACAAAAGACAATGTATCCACCTGCGAGCACCGTGCAGGTTTTATTTTTAGGCTCGAGAGCCAAGTGAAA
>OOFH01093059.1:0-10869 GCA_900323355.1 Merlangius merlangus
AGGGATGTGTTGTTTGGTCAAAAATGGGCTTTGAGGATCATGCACTGTATTTAACTGTTTAAAATATAGCCTACAAAGTTCAGCCTTCATACAAAATATACTACTAGTAGTAACAGACTAAATAATAAACAGGCATAATAAAAAAGGCAAATAATCATAATAAATATAAACATAGGCTTATACAATAAAAGAAGAATTAATTAGTTACCCTGTTAAATGTAATGATGTACTTATTGGCCAATTTTACAAAACTGGGCTTCCCTTATTTGAAAGACCAGCAGCCGCCACTGGTGTGCAGGCTCACCTTGCCCCAGAGTACAACCAGACTCTGCCAGGTGAGGCTGCTTCACCCAACCGTCATCTACACACACTCCCACAGAGACTGATCAGGGGATCAGGTGCAGGTTGGGTGATTGACAGGATCGCTCTGGTTAGGTGAATAAAGTGATTGCAGACAGGAGTGGCAGGATCTGTGAAGTGAGGGGAAAAGTCTAAAGGCATTTCTGGTGGACAGGTGGAAAAATTAAAACTTAATAAAGTTTTTCTCTACCCTTTTTCCAGAATGGAGGGGTTTGCAAGTTTTTTGCTCTACTACTACTATTTGCAGTAGTTTGCAGCAGTTATCTGTAGCCCATGTCAGGCCATGCCCCCCTGTCTGTAGCCCAGGCCACGCCCCCTCTGTAGCCCATGCCCCCTCACACCACAGAGTAAATAAATACATACATTATCATGGCAATGAAATGCTAATCTGAGTTTTTAGGATTTTAAACTGTCTGACTCGATTCATGCTAGGGGTCTTTTAAGAGTCTCAAGACCTAAATTGGATTTAATTAGGCTTCTTTTTATTTGGCCTTGGATTTAACAAGAAATAGGAAATATGACATAAACTGAAATGATGGTGATTTATTTCAAGAGGGATGAATATGAAGGAAAGGTAGAATCAAAAGATTGTATTCAAGTATTTAACATTCTTTGAAAGACAACCTTACTGCCCAGTGGATATCATTGGAAGAGATGGACTACTTCAGAAACTATTCTGAATTATTTTTCTTGATTCAAATTTTTGATTTTCATGATATTGTCTATTGACGTGTTAAAGCAGGTCACCAAAGTGGTTGTCCAGGAAATATTCAACCTACCACTCGCCTACTATAGCACTCATGTGTGTTTATAGTCATTAGTAAATCGAATGTGGGGCTCCGAGGTAAAGACGTCATAGTGCTTGACATAAACAAGCCTTCTTTCATGAATGAGCCCCTCATTCATATTCTACCTCCTTGTGGACCGTGGATGAATATGCTTTGCAGCTGGAAAAAAAAGTCTCTCTGAATCTCTCTGAGATTCACTGTTCTACAAATGGAGATCAGTTTTTAATAGAGATAGTTTGTATTTAGATGTTATTCAGTTTGTTATGGGTTCTGGTCTTTCTGTCCTGAAGGCAGTTTACAATACAGTATGCTCTTGCATGGAGATGATAGAAATAATTAGTAATTTCCCAATACATACCTCTTGACTCCATATGTTTTCGACTGTCACTTAGATTAGTGTAAGTGTTAAATTAGTCATTTTAAAGGGTGCCTGTGTGTGTGCCCTACTGACAGACTGAAATACCCTGAAGTAGGTTGCCCAACTGGTCTTTACTAAGCCTGGTCCTGACTGCGAAGTCTGTATTTGTTAAGACCAGTCTTTAGAATGGACTTTGAGTTGGTTGCATCAATCAAACCTGTGCCTAGTCTTCACTACGCCTGGGGATGCACATTCATGTGAATGTCCACGCACTATGGCTATTGCATAGCAGTGTGCGTTGCTAAGATACACTGTTCACAATCTCCCACTGTCTTGCTCATTTGTAGCTGATAGTTATTAATTGGCAGCAACATTATGGAGGATCAGAGGAAGAGAAAGTGCAACGGGACGGACATTGGGATCCAAACATGTATCGAGCTATACCTGAAAACAAAATGCAATTAGAAGCTCTTACGCGGCTGATGTTGCCGCTTTGTTGTCCAACACAGACTGTGGTCCGGTCACAGCTCTTCAATAAGTTAAAACAGTTCCATCCAACAAAATTGAAACGTCTCAGACAGCGCCTCATTGTTCTATATTTCCAGTGGATCACTTCTGTCTCCAGGACTCTCTCCCGTCTGAATCCCCTGCTTGTAAATATGATGGATGACACGTGCCATTGTGTGGCTGTATTGTGACTAGAGAAACGGCCCAGATTTAGTCTGTATGCCTGCTCCCGTAGGACTCACACCCGGTCGCACAGAGAAGAAGGTTTTTAGCATAGACAGTACAGCCGGGGTCACTATTAGGTCGGACTCGGAGCGCCAAGTTACGACTGACTTAGCGTAAGTCCTGTTGGGCACCAGGCCGCCGGCTACCACCTCAGTCTAAACTAGGTCACACGACACATTAAGTGAGTCAATATTCCAGCCCCACACACATCCTTTAAGGAACTTATAGATGAGTGCAATTTCAAACCAGCCTCGCTGCCAAATAGTATTGGCAGTGCCTACCTGAATGTCTGCCATTAGTATATATTTTTTGTTCAGCCCACGTTCTAGCTCTATGCAGCTCTATAGAGCTGTGCCAACACGAAAAATCTTGAATCAATCTTCATCACTCGTTTAATTAGTTTTGCAAACATATAGATCTTCTTGGCCCCTTTCTTTCTGAGGCATCTGATGCTACACCTGTGTGGTGCTGCCTTTGTTTGAATTCCGATGTGTTTGTTTGTGTGCACAAACTGTCCAGCCTCCGTAGCCCGATTAGAAGGTTGTGTGTGTGTGTGTACCATATTGGCAGAGATTTTTGAACAGAGGGCTGCAATTTATATCATGCCAGAACAGCTGGGATAGCAACATTAATTAGAGGCTTGAGTATGAAGTTTTGTGTTTTATGTTTATTAGTTAAAGAGCTATTATAGTGTGAGTGGCGTGGTATGAAAAGCACTGGGCTTGAACGCCTTTGTCACCAAACAAAACAAAGTACAAAGTTACACAAATATGACATTTCTGATAATTACATTAGCATGGATTACAATGCATTAACATTACATTAACAACATAGCATGCAATTCATTTTGAATTATTTATAAAATGTATGCAAACATTTTAGGACATAAAATAAATGAATTGTAGGATATAGAATATATATATGAATGATGATATCAGACTTTCAATCTGGATATATGGTTATTCTAAATCAGGGGTGGGCAATTAATTTTCCCAAAGGGCCACATGAGAAACATGGGCCTGTTGTGGAGGGCCAGACCATTAGGCTAAATTCAATTCAGCTCAATATTAATTTGATCTCTTTATAAAAAGCAGTAAAATGTATGGTATTTGATAAGCTGTGAATGGTAAGAGTAGATGTTACAATAAGAATATGAAAAAAATAAAGCAGACATGGTACAAAGTGCAGTTATGTTAGTATTGAACTAACATCCACAAAAGCAATTGTGAAAAAATTAGCATGTTTTTACCATTTTTCATGGAACAGCATTGAATGAACTTTATGAAGTGCTATTACTATTTCATTTGCATTGTAATTACAGAATTAGCCTTTTTTCCACATGTTTTCTTCAGAT
This sequence comes from Merlangius merlangus, assembly GCA_900323355.1. NCBI lineage: Eukaryota > Metazoa > Chordata > Actinopteri > Gadiformes > Gadidae > Merlangius > Merlangius merlangus. The sequence continues at coordinate 3,593 of OOFH01093059.1, forward strand.
GAAAAACTGAAGCAGACATAGTACAAAATGACAACATGTCACTATTTGAACAGTATACTCAAAGCAATTTTAAACCAAAGGTGCATGTTTTTGCCATTTGTTTTTCAGAACAGCAATAAATTAACTTTATATAAGTGTTATCTTTTTGTTTTTAGTTTTACTGCATTAGCTGTTTTTCAGTTCTTTTTTTCTTGTTCAGTGAGAGAAATGTAGTCTGTGCTTTGCTTGTACAAGTGCACTGAAGTCAGGTTAAATGTTTGAGGTGGATATGCGCAGGACAGCTGACAGGTGATCATCACAGAGAAGATCTGCATCCTGATTTGTTAAACTTCATCACTTAAAATGTTTGTTCACATTTCACCAAAGCAGGGGTCGGCAACCCAAAATGTTGAAAGAGCCAAAGTGGCCCAAAAAAATAAAAAAACAATCTGTCAGGAGCCGCAAAAAATTAAAAGCCTTATATAAGCCTTATAATGAAGGCAACACATGCTATAAGTATCTATATTAGCTACATTAACCTACTATAAAAATGACTAAGTAGGCTACAAATACATAATGAGCATTCATGATTAAATGTTTATTTTCCTTGCAGCGCATCCTGGAGAGAATGACGCACTATGTGACTACTATGCTGCGCGATGGTGCTTTACATGGGCGTCAGTTTGGTTTGAAATGTGCTGGGGACAGAGACGCATTCGGAAGTGCATTTTCAGAAGTGCTGGGTACAATGAGGATGCACAATTTTTTCTCTCTTTAGTGCCGGTAATGAAAGGTTCTGAAAGACGGCCCATGTAGGGAATTTTGTAGGGAATAAAATCTATACAAAATCTGTCTGGCACATTTTATGAAGAAAACATTTCCAAAAAGCATCGGACATATGACCCACAATGTTCTACTACATGTATCCAATGTTGACAATGTGACATGATATGGTAAGCTAACAACATAAACAAGAGGAGCTAGGAAAGGAAATGAACTGCGTGTTTAGGTTCAGAAGGGCCAAACGTGTGGCTACACACTGCACTACAAAAGTCGTCAAGATTGAAAAAGAAAAAAATATTTGTTGCACAGCTGAAAGCTGTATCACATCATGAGTTGGCTTGCATTCCATCAATACTAGCCTACATCAGGCATTCTGACCAAACTCATGCACTTCTTGCAAAGCAAGAAGTGAATGACCAAAAGTCACTTTGGGTCAGACTGACTCCACCGACTATCAATTGCAAGTTAAAACAGCCGACCACTTGAGTGCAAAAAACACAAGTGGTCGGCTGTGTTTTTTTGCTGTGGCAAGCACCATTGCTGGTTCTTTGGATTTGCTGGTGCCACAGCACCAGCAAATCTTAAGCAATAAATATTGCGTCTTACCTTTATTTATGTGGCAGTGGTCTGCAGATGCATCCCTTGGTGTAGCCTACCACATCCATTTAGTAATGATTAAATGCTAAATTCTCCCAAAGGATTTTTTAAAACAAAAGATGAATATTAATCAAGATGAGGGAATTTTAGTGTGGAATAAAGATGCTCCTTATTGTGCTGTTGATTTTCAGAGTTGACAAACGCCAGAACAAACCACTAGAATGTGTAAGAAGGGAACAAAGGCACCTGGTCTTTGGCCAACAATGGAAGCCCTCCCTGTTCCCACCGACGCACCCATCCCTCCCTCTCTCTCTCTTACTTTCTCTCTCTCTCACTCTTTCTCTGTCTCATCTTTTCTCTGTATCCCTCTCTACCCCCGACTTCCCGTCTCCCTCATTTTTCATCATGGCCTGTCATTTACCTTTCTTTCAGGGATTTACCCCCTCACCTCATACATGCGTCCTTTTGCTCCATTTCCTTCTCTCTAATTAGCCCTCCTCTTTTCCGCTGCTCATCTCTTTTTCATAGCCGCCGGGTCTGGTGGACGTGAAACCACAAGTTTTTCTGTGCACAAGGACGGCCTGACCTACCTAATGTTATCCTTCCTGTTTCTCTTGGACTAATATTTATTGAACGCCAACTCCTCCTTCTTCCACGCCACAACCTTGTCTCCTTCCTCCTCCCCCCCCCCTCCTCTTCCTGAGCTTCTGCTCTCTACGACACCAGTCGCTGGAGGTAGAACAAGTGTGGTTATGCAACCAAAAGGTTGCTGATTTGATCCCCAGCAGCTTCTCCCAGCTATAAGTGTTGAGGTGTGTTACGGCCCCATGCAGGGTTATGTTTTGTTTTACAGGATTGACTGTTGGGAGACGAGGCTGATTGGGGATTGACTGCAGCTGCCGTCAATCACTCCTTCTTACAAAACCTGGGCCAGTCTGTGTCCCTGTGTGCCTCGGATAACATGTAGTCCTTTTGGGTCACACAGGTTAATCATTCCTGTGTGACGTTAGTTTTTGTTCATTTTTGTTAAATAAATATACTTTACTTCTCCAAACTGTGTGTGGCTGCTGCATTTGTTGTGGTCCGAGAGCCGACCATAACAGGTGTCCCTGAGCAAGACACCTAACCCCAAACGGCTCCAGAAATGCTGGAGGTTCTACGCATGGTTAACAACGCCGTCAGTGGGCGAATGGATGGAAGGGAGGAACTCTGTGTAAAAGCGCTTTGAGCAGGCTTAGGTGAGAAAAGTGCCAGAAAAATGCAGTCCATTTACCATTTAAACTGCTCTTTCCCTCTAGCCTGGCCGAGGAGGATCCAGCTGTCGGCTCGCCTTACGACAAAGACTCCATGGCCATCATCCGTCTGAATAACACCACTGTGGTGTATCTGAAGGAGGTCACCAAGTTCCTGGCCATGGTCTGCTTCCTGCGAGAGGAGAGCTTTGAGAGGAAAGGTCAGAAAACACACAGTGTGTCCCCCTCTGTAGTGTCTGCCCCTCTCAGTGTCCGTCTCCAGACTGGTAGTCTTATGTTTGTCTGGATGGCCCCTCTGTTTTCGTCTCAATCCCGCCAGCATTTGTTTGGATGTCCCTTCTTTGTATTTTCTCCATCCTTGAAATCTTGCGTCTATCTGGGTTGCCTCTCTGCATTCGTCTCCATCCTGGGATTATTTTCTCTGCAGTGGATGTCCTCTCTGTGTTTGGCCTAGTGGGGTTCTTTTTACAGCCTTAGTGAATGTGATAAACAATAATTATAGCAAATGTACACACCATGTGGTGTATACGTTATTTTACATTTCAAAGGTATTAAACGCAACCGCCTACGTAGATGAAGAGTTGTTTGGACAACAACCTGCGGGAGTATGCAGAATTAATGGTCAACTAATTATGTATTAAAAAAAAAAGCCCTTCAATGATATAATGATCCAATCAAACCCAGAAAGAATAACATTCCTACTCAATGTTAAGTGCTTATGACCTATTTTAGTGGGAAATGGGTCATATTAGGGAAGTACAATGTGCTCTAAAAGCCTCTTATTTAATTGAGACAGACAAGTACTGATTTACAACACTTAACCCTGGATTGCAGCAATTAAAGTAATCCCTAGAACTCTTAGACAAGAGCATGTTTACATGTCGGCCACATTTCAGCTCAACGACAAAAATACAACAACTACCGGTAGATGAATCAAAGAAAGTGCAGTTTATATTACTTTAGCGACACCTTTGGCAACAAGCGGTACTTTATTTTGCCAGTGTTACGAACAGTGTTGCCTAGTTTGTGACACTCATGCAACTGCAATTTCAAGTGCTTCATTCCATTTTCCGTAAGCTCAATTGCCACTATGTTACCTCATTGGGCGATTGAAGGTGCCTTAAAGTGTAATTCCGTTGTAAAATGGATTTGGGATATGTTTTGTGTGATAACGAGTTGAATCGTTCGTTTTGGAGCACAAAAACCGAATATAGACGCTTTCTTCAGTTGTCTGTTTTTAGCCGATTCTATCAAAACGCTAAAAACTTGGAACAATGGGGGAACTGGTTATTATGGTAAAAACTAAATCGCTATTTTAAACCACTTAAAATGCTAAAAGTAGCCCGACAATTCTTTAATGCAGAAAATCGACGGGTTACGAAAACATTGTGATCAGTGATTTTGGGACTAACTTATGAATACATACCTGAGGGTTTAAATCACACGTTTGTTGAGAGACAATTTAGTACCTGTAATTTCATGACTTTGATGTTGTTATTGAGTAGCGAAAGGACATCATGAGGACATGAACTGGTCCTACTTTTTTAAAGTCAACCTTGATCTGTCTTGTATCCCTATTATTATTTTGTATTGAAAGGATTAAGTTTTTTGTTGAACGTTGAAGCATTTTAATACATACATTTGAAAGCTTTTATGTCATTATCGTAGATAATACAAGATAGCATCCATTGGAACAGTCAAGTCAAGGGTGTCAATTTGTATCTTACGGAACATCTGCATTTGATTTGGAACCAGTCACCAAAAAAATATCCATGTTTTGAAAATTGAGGGCAGGAGTTCAATAGCCAAAACTCATTAGAACTAGGGTATGCAGAAACCAGAGAAACCGGCTAGAGTAAGCCAGAATTTTGAGGTATCCGACCGAAAAGTTCCCACCCCTCCCGTCGGGCATGCTCCAAATCTGCTCCCCCAAAACGCGTGACTAGCTTGCTAACTTTAGCAATAGGTCTGCTTAGCCTTGTGGAAAACTCAGTTCATGCGTAATGGGTGAATTCATGCGCAATGTCTGCACAGGCAGAATGTGCGCAGGTAGTGTGTTTGTCAAATAGGAAATAAGAAATATGAAGGAAAAGGAAAAAGTGCCTCTAAATTAATTTGCCTACCCTTGCTTTAACATTTGGTCCTTAATAACTTTTCTATGAAATTTCACTGTCAACCAGTACCTCGCAGAATAAATAACATGAAGATGAACAAGCCCCTAAGAGAGAATGTGTGTGTCTGTGTCTGTGTGTGACTATATAACTGCAGTGTCAGGAAGGTATTGTGTGCACACAGGGGTTTGTGTACTTTGTCAACCCTGCTGCTGCCAAAGGAAGTAGCTCTGCAGAGCTGCAAAGCAGAGTTATTTTAATGTCTCCTCATCATGTGGTGGGTGTTAATTAACAGTCTCCACAGAATCATGTTATGCCTACCTTGTCTTTTTAAAATGTGAATCCACCCCTGTGTTTACTCAGACCTGTGTGTTGTATCGGCGGGTGTCAGGTACAGGAGACTGGTCAAAATAATAACCAAACAGAGCAACCGTCTCTGGTAAGGGCTGCCCCTGAGGTGCGATGCTAGTAATTGGTAAGTAAAATCAGTTTATATATTTATATATTATTCAACAACAAGTCTTTCCTCTTTGAGGAGCTTGCCAGGTGCTCCAACACCATGGAAAAGCGCTGTGGATCCCACTCTGCTTTTCTGGCATACTGAGTAGCTTACAACTGCCGACAGGAACCCGTAAGAGAAGAAAAGTGGGTCAAAATAAATCCACCCTCATTCCCCCCTCCCCCCTTCCTCCCTCTGCCCAAAGTTGTGTTGAGTCCTCCTCCGCTGTCTCCTTATGAAAGTCTCATGGCAGTGATGGTCGACACATCAACAGTGTCTACTGTCAAGTGGCCGTTGCATGTTCACTCCGAAATGCCCTGCGATATGATCCGCCATTTATTTCCTACGGGGGCCGGCGTCAACACTGAGTGAGGCGTTTGCTGCCCTGAGCGCTCGGAGGAGCTGCTTTGACCTCCGCAGACACTGACCCTTCAAATGTTTCCAGACACATTGCACCTTTTGTGTGGAAGCAACAGAGTCTGAATCTGTCAGAAAGAGGAAAACCTGAAGGCAGGCCTCATGGAACACGGTGCATCGGTCTGTGTGTTTCTTTCAAACTCAATCAACCGACGGCCTCGATTCATCTTGGAAAGATTCTCTGTTCCTCAAGGAGTCTATTGTATCCTCGGAGTTAGTGACGGCCCTGTAAGTCAAGAGCATGTATATTCATGTTTTAGCACCATTCCCTCCGCCTTATTTTCTTTATCTAACTTGAATGTAGAGCTGCGTTCTTTCATCAGCCACGTCTGTCAATGTCCTCGAAATGTTTAATTTTTCACAAAGTTTTTATGCATTGCTTATGTAAGAACCTTCAAGTGTACGGATGGAGAATGGCCCACATTTGACGGATCAGTTGAGAAATGTAGGAATTCATTTGATATAATTTTTATATATTTGACTTACCGGTACTCGCTTCTCCTGCCTAGGCTTTGTGCAGCAATTAAATGTCTCACAAAGACATTTACATTAAGTAGTTTAGCAGACGTTTTCATTCAAGGGGACAAACTGTTTAGGCTGGTGAGAATCAATAGCAGGTATCCACAAATAAAGCAATAGATATTGAATTGAAGGTACAGAGCAGTCTAGCGCTTGTATGTTTGACAATGGAATATTGTCCTAATCCTGTATTATGTTTGGTTACACTTTTCATCTGTGTCCTTTTACAGTGCTTTTAAATACATAAGCAAGATGTAATGAACACTATACTACATGTAACAGCATGTACATAATATGTTATAACGGGATGAGACAGAAAGGGTTAGGGGCTGTGGTTAAGAATAGCGAAAAAGCGATTTAATTCCTTAGCGTTATTACATATTAGAGTGAGAGAGATATCTGTGGTAGTATCTCGCTATAATACCCAAATGCAATCGTTGCGATATTGGTACTTTTTGCATACAGCTCTACTAATCTAGGCCTCCACATCGTCACAGTGTAGCCGTTCAGGTGACGGAGAGGGTGAATCCCCAAACTAGATATTGAAGTTATCAATATTGGTTATCTGAAGCGGTGAGGGCACCTCAAACTGCTCTCATTCTTGTACGCGACACGAAGAGCTGGAAGTGACACAAGGGACACTCAAGAAGCAATATGAAGTCTACTTTACCTTTAATCCACACGGTGTGAACAGAGGCCTGGTGTCATGCTCTCTTTTCTCCTTTTAGAGCACGTTGGGAACTGCTGGGAACTGATTTTAAACAGTTCACTCTCAGTGCTGGTAGCACAGAACAGTGGAAGCAGATAAGCACTTGAACAGATGAGAATTCAGACCGCCTGGTTGGGATCAGATATGTCACAGGATTTGAATAAATAAAATCCTGTTTTCCAAAGTTATCTCAGTAAAATGTGTGCGTGTGTATGTAGGCACGTGAATATTGCGTTTTATAGTGTGTGTGTGTGTGTGTGTGTGTGTGTGTGTGTGTGTGTGTGTGTGTGTGTGTGTGTGTGTGTGTGTGTGTGTGTGTGTGTGTGTGTGTGTGTGTGTGTGTGTGTGTGTGTGTTTCTCAGGACAGTTTGGCCCACATTGGGCCGTAGATAAGCGGTGTCTTTAGGACA